>ML809892.1:21605-31851 GCA_009831015.1 Picea engelmannii
CCATATTTACTTCTTATCAACCATGACAAAACAATAATGAGTCATATTTACATCAAACAATATTGGGTCCATTACCCAAACCTTTGTGCTACGGGACTTTCTTCAAGGGTTGACATCAATGACAACCAACCTTAATCAACAAAGATGTGATGCTAAAAATGTTTTCCGTTTCTATGCAAGAGAAAGTGAAAGAATGGTTTTGTTGTCTTAGCCTAAGGGAGACATCTTCATTTTCATATTTCATCATAGTCTTTCAAAAAACTTGGATAGTTGATAAAGATCATATTAAAGGCTTAGATAATGCATATGTTTCAGCTATTATTTGTGATGAAATAAGAAGGAAACTTGATAGTATGATACTAGAATATGAGAGGGATCCTTCAAGTATTCTCTTAGATGAAATAAGGTATAAAAATGAGGCATTAGATTTCTTGCTTGAGTATGAAAGATATGGGGTAATAAATCAAGTAAATAATGAAATCATTGAAGATCCAATTTCAGCTCCATATGAAGAAGAAAATACCCAAGAAAATAATGTAAATGTTGCAGATTTTGATCCTTATGGGCAGCCACATAAGCTGGAATCTTGTACAGAAAATTTGAGAAGTATTTCCCAACCATATGCAACAATAGATCTTGCAGATTTTTTGGAGTATGTGAGGCAGATCTTGCGGTGTAATTTTGCAGAAATTTTACAACTATATATGCCTTCACCTATCACACTTTTCATGCATCACTTTTCAACTGAAAAATACATTTTGGGGACTGATTTTTGTGTGGGACAACATGCTTTTCAAATTGTTGTATCTTTCAGAAATTTCCAGCCACCTTCCTCTACAAATTTTAGTGAATATGAGTGTTATTTTTCATTTGGAAGTCATCTTTTTAATGCTGGAAATTATATTGAGTACATATGTTATGACAATCATTTCCAGCCATATATTTGTAAGCACAAATGCATTTTCAGATCTGAAATGTCATTTTATACTACATCCTCATGCCTAGAAGAAGATATATTTTGGATGGAGCCACCAACACCTTGCTTGCTTGAATGAAGTTCTACATGTAGATCAGCCTTTGGAGAGGCATGTAGAAGACATTTTGCAGGTTGTTGAGGGGCTTCCATATGCATTTTCCAACCCTTATATCATCCCTCTACAACAAGGGATCAGCATAGCATGTGTTGGAATATGTCATTCTTCTTTAAATTCCTGTATTGGCTACCATGCCCTTGATGTAACACAGTACTGTAGCCATTTCATTATGTATTTTCCAACTCATGTGTTCCCCATAAAGAGCATTTCCTTGTTTTGGTCTATGACCAAACACAAAGGAAAATATGGTAGTATTGATGTCATGAGCATATGGCTCTATTGGCTATTTGATTACACCTAGCATCTACATTATATATACTAAGTAGAGTAGGTGTGGGAAGAATAAGCTTTTGAAAAGCATTAGAGTAGAGGAATAAGCTCTTTATTACGGGTATCATTTTTCATGTACATTGACATTGTTGGCTTATGCCTTTCTTTCATCTGTAAAATCAATTTTGATGTAATAACTTGGATGTGCTGAGACATAGACCATCCATGCACATTTCTATTGCTAGAAGTGTTGTTGATTGCAGCTTCATGAGACATTCTCTAGGTCGTTCTCCTCTGGACTGACTCCGAACTGAGTTGAGACGATCTGTGAGAGAGCCCATGTGATGGGTGTGTCATACTCCTCTGGACTAAGTTGAGATGGTGTGTGGTCTCTTGTCGTGCTCCTCTGGACTGAGTTGAGACGACTTGAGATGGTCTCCTGTCCGACTCCTATGGACTTAGTTGAGTCGATATGAGATGGCTCTCCAGATGCTACTCCTATGGACTTAGTTGAGTTAATCTGTTTAGAGTGACATCCTTGTGGATGAGCACAGGTGGACATGTCCCTAGTGGCCGAGCACTAGAGGATGTGTGGATCACTTGCTATATTGTCTGAGAGTAAGATTTGTTGTAACCCTAATTTGTGTTGTAAAGGGTACAAGTCGACCCCACCATGTAAAAGATAATTAATATTGTGTAATGATTAATTATATTATTCAGTTGAACAAGTTGACCCTATTGTGCCAATAGACACATCCTTTAGATGTGCTAGGTCTTGTATAAATAGGAGTAGATCCCCATTGTGGATCTAACTCTCACACACACTTGTAACATTCTCTCAAGACAAGTTGTACGGCTGAATTGTGCACTTCTCTCAGGCGCAAGTTTCTAGGTCAAGGAGCACCCTCTTGTGTGCTCTACGGTTCATTGTGTGGGAGATCTTCTCTTGATAGCAAAGGATTGTTGGGTTTTTCCCTTGATTGAGAAGGGTTTTCCCAGGATAAACTCTTGTGTTCTTGTGCATGATTATTCTTCTTGTGATCTTGGTTACTGCAACACTTGTGTATGGTATTGTTGCATTGTTTATGGTTCAAGTACATGCTAAATTGAAATAAACAACATGTGCGCGAGCTAAGCATTAAAATTCAACATGAAGGAGCTTTCGTATAGGTACATCAGAGATTTTAGGGTTCTCATGCACTCTTCTCCTAAGAGTACATGTCTCCAAGTAGGAGCCAGTTATTACTCCTCATGTTAATAGGAGTGGTAAAGATATATTCATAGGAGGTCAAACTTTATTTTTCTTGGCTCAAGGGTGGTTGAGAATAGTGGTCCTTCTTGAAGGATCATGTGGTGCTCTTGGTGGTTTCTTTATTGGAGATCTCATGCTCCTCGATTGATGACAATGGCTCTTCTTGGATCAGTGTGCTTAATGATGGTGCTAATTCCTTGCCTCATGGTTCCCTGCATATTTGTATGAAGGCTTGGTCATAGCATTGTTGCATTGATGAGATTGTGGCTCTTGAAAAGGAGTGCTAAAGTGTTTTATGGTGAGGGAGACAAAGTGAAAATATAAGGGGGCCACTCCCTTTAGGCACTATAAACCTTATAAAGCAAATAAAAAAATGTAATGGCTATACTATTATAATAAATGGGCCACCCCTTTATCATTATTCACTAGCCTAAGCATAATATTAAACCTAAGTTGCAGGAAACGCCCCCCTCCCTTTGTTTCGGGCAGGAAACCAGTACGAAACTCGGAAACCGATACGATACGGCCAGGAAACGCCCCTGGCCGTACCGTACGGCGTTTCCCGATTTGGAAAAGTCGTACAGTATGGTTGGCAGCATTTCCTGGCCATAACGGCCCGTACGGCCAGCGTTTTGGGCATCTTTTACGCGAAATAAGAAAAAAAAAGGGGGCCATGAGGCCCCCAAAGAGTGAATTTTTTTTTTGCATTTTCTATGTTTTTCTTGCATCATTATTGCATTTTTTTATTGCATTTTTTTTCCATCATTATGTTTTTCTTGCAATATAATGTCTTATTTTAAAAAAAACTATATATACATATATATATATATTTTTATATACGGCGTTTCCCCGGACGTTTCCATTTTTGGGGGGCTTGTTTCGTACCGTCCCGGTTTCGGAAACTTGGAAACGTTTCTCCATTTCGTGCAACTTAGTATTAAACCATGCTCCAAAAAAGTGAGCGGAAAGTAACGTCATCCTTAAAGTATTTGGTGGGGATATTGTATTAATTATGATGTATCTGTTACCATACCCTTAACACCTAACCATAGGCCGAACCCACTCATAAAGGGTATTGAGCTATCACTTAAGTGTTGTCCCGGCTTCATAAACTTAACCCATAAAACTCTTATGCATGAGTTGCGACTCTTGGTTTGGTTGAAGGATCACAGCTCTATGATGATTGTCAAGATCTTCCCGCAGTGGTTGTACACAGATTGGACATCTTGTTTCCGTGATCTATAATGATGGTAGCAGTGTATTGACAACGTTTTAATTTCTTTGGCTTGCGAGGGTTTCTTTCAACAAATCGAGGTAGCTCGACAAGATGTATGGCACAACAAGACTGTATGGCAGCTTGTCTCTGCATGTATCCAACAATTTCCAAGGATCTGATGCTTGCTGAAGGATGGGGCTATCTTTGTGTATCCTTTTTTATGAAAAGAATTCCTTCACAAAAACAGCGACTGTAATTTCTGAATTATTTCCCAGAACTTCAGATAATTTCTCTCCACCGAAAAATATATATCTCACAATTTGGTTGAAGGTTGGGCCACCAGCCTTATGGGGGACACTGATTTTTTTTTTTAATATTTTCTTTTCTTGATTCCTGGTTTTATTTTTCTTCAAATTTTCTTGCAGCAGAGTAATTTTTCTGCAATTAAATTTGACCGAAGGTCTCGTGGCCAAAAGCTAGGATCAGACTTGCTCTGATACCAAATGTGGTGAACCAACCCAGTACGCTTATGTAAATATCCAATGTAAAAAGGACAATAGGTTAAAATCCATATAGGACAAGTAATAAATAATTGAATAAGATATGATGAATCATTACCATGAGAATGAGGGCCCGTATATATACCCACACAGGGGTGCCCTTTCATGAATAGTCATGTCCTTTCATTCTTACTAATTATTACTTATTAATTATTATTTATATATATTTATATTTATATTTGTTACAGCCATTGTCCCACTATTCTAGCAGTTTTTAACTTCAAACAACATTTTCAATGTTTTATTTTCCATCTAATACAAGGGATCAATACATCACTTCATTAAGCCACCCACTTGTTTTGCCCATGGTTTTGGAGGGCACGCTAGTTGAAGATGGTTTCTGCCAAATGTTTTGAGGATGCCCATTGTTTTTACCCATGGTTTTGTGAGGCTCTTAATCTATATAAAGAGCTCTCATCTTCATCTGTACTGGGAGTTGATTGAATGGAAAAAACTTGTAAGCAAATCGCTCCAAGCATTGGAGTAAGGTAACTTTGCTGTTTGAGTTATGGTTTCTATTGTTTGTACAATATTTATTTTGTTGTATAACCATATATGTTCTAGGTGCCTCTCTATGTAAGCTTGATTGCAAGTTGGATTGATAAAAGCTAAAGTTGGGAGTAGCTTGTCTTGAGGAGAGGAATAAAGTATTAAACCTCCTATTGTGACTGAAGGCTTGTGCCTTTCCTCGGAGAGAAGATTGTTTTAAATCCCTAGACCTCCCTTGGTGAGTGAAAGCTTAAATACTCCTCCCTTTAGTTTGGATAGTGGCGCTCTCTTTTGAGGCCCTTTTCTCTTCTACACCTTGTTATCCCTTGCTTGCCAAATTCTTAATAGAACTCTCTCTTAGACTGCATCCATGACCTTCATATCCCCAAGAACAAGGTAGTAGATCTGCTTTCTCTTAAACTTTTCTCTTTTCCTTTGTTACATTTGTTGCTAATCTCCTTTACTCCCATTCCATACTACAAGAAGCAAGCCTGGTGACCATAGGGAGCCCCCCTTGACTTAAGAGTGATGGTGAGGTGACAATGGCCATCCTCCTAGTTGCACATGTCTCCATCTAGGTGTTGGGACTTTTTACTTTTGGGTGTGAGATTGTGTGTCTACACCCGTGACTTCATGTACATTTAAGTACACCTCCATCTGTTGTAAGTTTGTAACCATTGGTCCAACTTGATGACATCAACTTCTCCTACATATGGTTTGATGTCCACCTTCGCCTTTACATGAAAAGGTACCTAAGCTCTGCTATGGCTACATTCACCCATCTCTGTCTCAGTCTTTATCTCTATCTCTAGATCATTTTTCCTTTCTTTAGAATCTGACTCCTCGTATGAATCTATACTAGCTCCTTTACGACCTTGTTTCTCTTTCCCATGCTCATGTAACCACTCAACAAACATGATTGTCATCTCTGCTACTTGTTTCTCCAAGCGATGCATCTGCAACTCAACATTACTAGTCTTTGGAGAATCATCCATGGTGTGGTTTGAGTGTTGCTTTCCCCTTCTTATGCCAATCTCAAGGTCAAATGCTACCAGTTGTCCACCTTGTAGCAGCTTCTTCAATCAAGTGAGCATCCACTATATGCATCCCTGATTCCCTCCGAAGCAGGACTCGATCTGCTATGATACCAATATGATCCGTAAATGATAGGTTGATGGCCTGTCTGCTTGAACAACACGGATCCTTTGCAGAATTAATACATTCAATTGTTGTCGCTGCAATTACTTTTACACTGAGAATATCACAATTACCTAAATCCTTTAACCCCGGCATACATCTCTCTTGTACTACTTCATTTGTTTATTTGATGTAATTCATACCTACACCAATGTCCAATGGACCAAGTTCCTCTTGCTCTAGTTTGAGAACTATTTAATCGAAACTATTCTATGTCCAATAAGTTCTTAGCACTTCTATTCTCATTAATCAAATGAAGGAACCACTATGTCTATAGTGAAATTAGACAACAAAATTCATAATGAGCTCTCTCCTTCAATACAACACTTTACTCTAAAGTTTCCTCACTGGAAAACAAGACAATGTACAGGAGGACATTCATTTGCGCTAATATTAAGTCTTCCCAAGATACCAATGTTGTTAATGAATACATGTAATCCAGCACTCTTGATGATAACACCCCAGAAACCAATTGATTATTACTTTTCAGTTTGACAACAAGAATAACATTACAACACCATCAATAGGAAGAACATTTTATGCCACTCATTGTCGATCCAACGACTAGTAAAATAGATCGCTCTGCCATTAATGAAAGACAGAATGCTTTAACTCAAAGACATCATTACCCAACAAAGAGATCGCACAATTCCCATGGCCATATTAACATACATATGAGTAGCTGCAGGGTCACGTTGGCTGTAGCTTCAATTGTTACACAGGATTTTGTTGGAGAACATAAGACACAAACCATCTGCTATGCTCTATTCCAAAGCAACTCACAGCAACGATTTGTCAAAGGATGTGCTGGATGGTATTTTCTTGTGCTACAGGGATCGATGGAGTATGAAGAAGCAGGAAGGCTGCTTCAATTATTTAATTCACCTGTTGGCAGCCAATAAATATAAGCCACCCAGACAGCAGGGAAAACCCCAGCCACCCAGACAGCAGAGAAAACCCCACAGTAAAAGCATACGACCTTGTCAAATGCCCAACAGCCTGAGGAGGGAAAGAGTTGCTAATTGCAAAAAACTAGGAATAGAAATTTAGCTGGAAAATTGCAACAGCTATATCATTACAGCCATTGATCTTATTAGCTGTTTGTGATTAGCGGGATGATGGACAAGAACTGATTCTCAGCAGAAATTAATCACCATACAGTTCGAATTTATCATAACAATCCATTGAACACAGCTATAAATGGAATTCCAACACGCAGATATAACAGCAAATGCATAATTGACACAGATTTTACACTGAAACCCAGAACAGTAAACCAGCATTCGAATGGTTTCAGTCAGTGTTTTATTTCTTAGCAATTTTACAGGTTTACAACTGTGTCTTGCTCTCTAGTTCATTTACAGTCTCCTCACAGAAATTTGGGCGGCATTCCCTTACAATCTTTTCCAAGAACCCCTTCTACATTGCTTTGCCTCAGTTTATAGGAGAAATGTGCTCTGTGGTACCAGGAGAGAGCAGTACTCCTATCTTGCACTTTGCTCCTCAGAGGCCCTCGCCTTGGATCACTCCAGAAGCCGTGCACGAGGTTGGTTTTCAGAGGTATCCTGGCTTCTCCAGTCAATGACCATCTCCCCAAAGCACCTTCCCCCCTTCAGGGACTCCTTAGATGCGTTGGTCCATCTCTTGCCACCTAGACAGATTGTGAACTGAGACATCAGAGAGGACATATACAGATTATATATTCAGGTCACCTGGACCTCACCCCCTATGAGCCTGGGCTCGAAGATCTCTTTCTACTTAGAGCAATTTTTGGAGCTGCGGTATGGTATCATTGTCCGCCCCCCATACACATACAAACATCATTCACTCAAAATCCCTCTGGGATAGCTCTAGGTTGGTTTTCATCGACTCTAAGTGAAGACTGATCACCATATCCCATGTTCTGATAGGGTCTGCCAGATGTGTCACCTACAAGAGCCAGAGACAAACAGATACCTCATTTTCCAGTGCCACATATACTATGAGATCAGAGGACGTTAATACTGCCTCTACAGAGACTCAGGGGGCTCCCTATACTTTCTTTCGATATCAGGATCAAAGGTGCCTAGCTCTTTTCATTGGGGAGATTGTTAGTCACAGATCCCAGCTCTTGCACTGCCCCCCCTCGGGCAGACCAAGAGGATCACCTCATATTTCCATGCCCTTCCATCAGATTAGAGCAACAAACAACAATCTGATTTCCTAGTACATCAAACCGTAGAGTGGTGAGACCTCGGGTCTCCTCTCAACCTCCCCCACTAGGAGATCGACCGATATGTTCAAGACCAGTTTGAAGGTGTAGGACCATACATCCGACCACACATCCTCATAGTGACAAAGGGTTCAGCTCCAGAAGGATTCAGAGTAGGGCACCTCTTGCTCGTAAAATTGCCTCCCAGCCCTAGCGGAGCAGTCAGAGATCTATTCAGAGCTTCTTTCCTTCGACCTCGGATGGTAGGAGAACTGAAATTCCTCACTCCTACATCCCCCTAGGGTCATACAGTTGGATCCCCCTATCGTACTCGAGGACTCCGACAGTGAGCAAATGCAACCCCCGTCGGCCCCCTCGCCATTAGTCATTATATCCAAATAAAGTGAGAGAGACCTCATTGGCTTCATCTTCAAATATTTCTCTCTCACTTTGTATCACCGCACTTATGATACTGTTATATATACTTTATTTTTGGTTTTAGCTAGACCTAGGCTTAGCCTTTTCGGATATTTACCTAGACTGTACTTTCAGTTTTCTTCTTTTTCTTATATCTTTCTCTCATTATATGGGAGCTTCTTTTGCACTCCCACATTGTACTCACACTAGATGTATCCTTTAGTCCCATTGACCTACTTTTGTGGTCATTTGTTGGACATTAATAAAATTATCTTATCTTATCTAATGGGTTCAGCTGGAAACAATGTTATCAAAACTGGACCAGTCATCAAACCAGTTGACCCTGTTAAGGTTTAAGCTATTATTAGGTTTCTTTTATTTCATTAGATAACCATAGCATAAATAGGATCACTGAGAAATACACAATCACAAGAGACACATCATTTATCCTGGGAAACCCTCATGGGGAAGAAAACCCAGCAAAAACTTCCTTAATATAGATAGCCAATATAATGCCAAGAGATAACTCAAACAAATACAGAAAGTCCTCTCCCAAGAATGTGTCTCTCTCTCTCTCTGTTTCTCCAACTGCAGCTCCAGACTTGCGCTCTGATCATCAAGTGAGTGAGTGTACAAATGAGGCGCTAGCCTCTCTTATTTATACAATCAAGCAGGCGCTAAACTGGTGTGTCGGTTCACTGGCAGGGCCGACTTCTCATTCTGGGTGGTTATAACCACTTAATATATTCTCGGTGGTTATAACCACTTTAATATATTCTGGGGCCGACTTTTCATTTAGCCCATTACAATTAGGGTTTGACCAATCCGCAAAAGGGGATTTGGTCATTTACAATACCCGACATGATCAATCCACAAAAGGGGATTGATCTAATAAATAATACATCAATAATAATTAGAATACTCTTTGCAGATACAATATTTCAACAGACCCCATGTTTCCCCCAACTTGTAATTAATCATTAATTATGATCACCATGCTATCGCATGGGAACAATGTAAATGTATTATTATTTAGATTGTCAATAACTGACTGTGAGGGTGAAGCCTTGAAGTACTCGCCATGATATTGTTAATATTATGGTAGCTTCGGGAGGTATGAACCTCTATTGTGACCTATGACGAGATTAGAATACTCTGGAAGGAAGCAAAGAAGTAAATGAAACCCTAGACAAGTTGTCAGCTACAGAAATATATTTAATATGAATTTATCGGTACCCAGGAGGAGAAGTCAGCCCCAGTAAAACTGCCCAGACTACTATAAATACAGGGCGCCAGTTCTCATTATTCACATCTTAACAGTTGCAGAGAGAGCTGGATCTTCGCAGGTGCAGTTGCAACTTGTGCGCAAGTTTCTGGGAAGGTGTGCGCTAGCCTCTGGGTGGGATTCTCTGATCAGCTTGGTTTCTATTTTTGCTTGGTGCATTAGCCTCTCTTGGCTATTGGATTGCTACCAGGATTCTCTTCTCTGTCAAGGTCAAGGTGCTCGGAGGGTGGCTTCGACCTGTGGTTGGGTGACGAGGGTATCGTCAATGGTAAAAC
>ML809892.1:57824-79481 GCA_009831015.1 Picea engelmannii
TGGGTAGTTAGATATAATAAATGTAAGAGGACTTCTTAGAAGGTTCTACTTCTAAAAGATTCCTCCTCTAGAATGTTCTTAGGTGATGATAGCATTATATAAAGGGGTTCAAGTAATGTAATGAAACATGAAGATAAGTATTGTATTTGGAGCAGTAGTTCAATAGGAGGATGCCCTCTCGAAGAGGCAAGTGAACAGGAGAGGATCCCTTCCATAATATGATCCATTGTATGGTGTTGCCCTACCTCAAGGGTTTGATAGTAATAAAGGAGATTTTGCATATTGCTCTTGTATATCTATTGTGGTGCTTTTGTATTCACTCTTTGGTTCTTAACACAAAGGAGCAGAAGACCAGAGCCACGTGGCGGAATTTCGAGACTTCGAGGCTCTGGAGGATACGCGCGTATAAGTAAAAAGGGGTGTTCAGCGTCGAACGTCGAATTCCCATAATCTTGTATGTTAAATGAAGGCGAAGATTCGTCGGTGGAATTCATGATGGATGTGTTTCCGCCATAGAGGCAAGAGCGCTAGGGAGCTCCGGAACTTCGGGGGACCTTGGGTTAGTACGAATGAGACGAACCCACGTGGTCTTTGACCCATGATGCTCACAAAATTTCAGAAGGGCATAACTTCCAATCCCGAGCCTAGATTTGAGCACGGTAACAGTGGTTGGAAAGCTCTTGACGAGCAGAAGGTGATGGAGATGTCGAGAAGAGGGTCAAAGATGATGGGGGAAAGCAAAAATTTTGATGCCCCATCCCTTAAAAGGTATTTAAGGGGTTGGGTGTGTTACATCCCAAAAACTGAACCAGACCGAAACTGAAAAAAAAGTAGACCAAAAAAACAGTCGACCAAAAATACATAAAATATTCAAATTTGAAAAAAACATATATATTCATGTGCATCCATATGAATCCAAACCATTTTACGCAAATATGCGAATTTTCACATGCATATAGCAAGGGTGCATATAACCGAAATAGCACAGAGTACAATCCATCTATGAACCAAAATACATCAACAAAGAGGCTCTAAATGGCCTCTGGAATCCAAAAAAACTCATGCTACAACAAATAACTACATATCATCAAAACCATTGCCTATATTGGGATCCTCATCATTAGTATCACCCTCTAAGCATTAAAATAAGATAGAAAAATCTTAACATGCCTAATCAATGATTTTGCTTGAGTGAAGCATACATTTTTACTAGGATCGTGGAAGAGGAGTTCAACAATCAATGTCACCAACATCAAGGTACATAGAGGGCTTCGAGATCTTGATTAAATGTTAGTTCCATACCCTCATACATGATAGAATACAATGGAAACGTTGCAATCCTGCCAATCTTGAAATCCTGAAAACTGTTAAGTCTGCTGAATTTTGAATGGGATCTAAAATTCTACTTTCTCCATATGAAATCCAATGCGGTTGGAACCACTCTCAAACATCCTAAAACAATTAATAGTAATGTTAAAAATTTATGTAAAAGGATGTCATCCTTTTACTTTAAGAATTTAATATTACCATTAATTACTAGGGTGGGTGAAATAGAGGGGTGGGTCATCTTTAAATAGCTTTACTGGGGCCTAGGGTTAAATGTTAGGCAACCCCACATTTTAATTTATTGTTTTTTTAAATTGCATTTCGGTGGTCCCTAGTCGTGCCATATGCAACCGGCCGGTTCGGTATGGTTGGTTTGGTACTAAACCGGCCAAAAATGGTTCAAAACACCAAACCGGACCAGAACCATGCCCAAACCAGTCGGACCAACCAGTTTTGTCGATTCGAGTCCGATTTAGATAACATTTGCTGGAAGGGCAGGCATCCCCTGTTGAAATATTGTAACTGCAAAGAGTATTCTATTTATTTATTGAGTCATTATTAATTAGATCAATCCCCTTTTGTGGATTGTTCATGTCGGGCATTGTAATTGACCAAATCCCCTTTTGTGGATTGGTCAAACCCTAAATATAATATGCAAATTAAGCAGTCGGCCCCCAGGCTAATTAAAGTGGTTTTAACCACTAAGAAGACAAGTCGACCCTGCCCAATGAAGAGACACATTTCCAGCACCTGTCAGTTTGTATAAATAAAGGAAGCCAACGCCTCATTTGATCATTCACTCATTTGCTCACTCAATGCGCAAGTTTGGTCGCTGCAGTTGGGAGAAGGAAGAGAGAGGCGCATTGCTCAGTGGAGGATATTCTCTAGTGTTTGGTTTATTGTCTTGGCATTGTATTGGCTATCTATATTAAGGAAGTTTTTGTTGGGTTTTCTCCCCCGTGAGGGTTTCCCAAGATAAATGTTGTGTATCTTGTGATTGTGTTTCTCTCAATGATCTTATCTATGCTATTGTTATCTAGTAAATTGAAAAGAAACCTAATAATAGCTCAAAACTTAACATGGTATCAGAGTTACGCTGAAGAGAGCATCTTTCACTAGATAAAGAAAAACGTCGATGTTGTCGTACAGGAAAATTAGGGCTTTTATTGAAGAGGAATTCCAGCCTAAAAATCATCTAGAAACGTGCGCCCTAGCCTAGCCTAGGGAACTCTTTGGCACCTTCAGCGCACTTTTTCAGTGGATAGAACTCCCAGAAAGTGAAACCCTAGTTTTCACTGGTACCAGAAAACCAGAAGTACCAAAAAACTAGAAGTACCAAAAAACTAGGAAACTAGAACCAGTACCAGAAGTACCAATCCAAATTTCCGCAAACAAATTTTCAAGGGGTAAATTTTGGATTTTCAGAAATCTGACTGCACCAGCTTACTCGCCTCAGCTCAGCGCATCTAGCCCTGGATCAGAATTTCAAAATTTGAAGTTTGAAAATTAGGGTTTTCCCATAAAACCCTAAGTTACAGTTAAAGTATAAGTTGCAATTACAATTGCAGTATCAGTTGAAGTATCAGAGACAGTACCAGTTGTAGTCACCCTTGAAGTTTTAAAGGGTTGGTAATTATTACCACTGCTACAAGATGGTGCCACCACTATCAGAGGTATGTACTCACATATGTTTAAATTGTTAAGCTTTAAAGGGTATTTGCAAGAGAAGGGATCTCTTGCCATAGATACAGAAGGATCTCAGATCCAACACATTCAGACGAATAACACAACCCAGGTTTGATTATTCTGATATGCCTCTATTTGTTATGAAATTATTTTGATCTAGGTTGCATGTTGAAGCTATGACCATCATACTAACCCTTGGTCAAAATTAAAGTCAAGGTATTAGATTGATTAAAGTTGAGATCACAAAGTTTATTCTCTAACCCAGCCTTCTATCAAGATAGCATATTGTCTTAGTATAGAAGACAGGTTGAAGAAAGCACTCATCATCTTGAGTGAAGCAGACTTGGAAGAAAAGCAACACACTCATTCCTGAGGACAAGGCTCCAGGTTCCAGGTTTGAATTAAGTTGATAAGATTCAAAGTTGCACATGACAAGTTGATAACTACCCCTTTACAAGTAAACACTATAGTTGAGGTAGCAGACTTTGAAAAGTATTATACTTGGTAGCATGTGAGCATATTGAGATAAATGCTTAATGCAATCATTTACCAAATACAACTAATATCTCCTCTAGGAGAAACTTCTTGTGTTGGTTCCAGGTTACCATGGATGAATGTTTGATCACAACACTAGAAGAGTGTTGATCTCATTTCGTATTATATTTCTTACTTTTGATCTTTGCTTCAGACAGGTCACAAGTGAAAGATCTAAAGGAGCTATTGTGATGATTATTCGTGCTATTGTTTTATTTACAATTATAAAAAGAGTATTATTCTTGCATGTTTTTTTGTTGACCTTGGTTCAGGTTACAGGTGATAACCCCAAGGAAGCTATAGTGAAGGTTACAGAAGACAACAGATTAGATGAGACATGAAGCAGACTATGTACATGACCATATACATTCATGTACCAAAGAAGATGAAGAAGAAGTTGTCTTTTGAGATCTAGAGTATCTCATATGGAGATTGATTGTAAGGAGTAGAAGTCTCCAAAGATGACCAAACATTAGAACTCACAGAAGACTTGGTCAAAGGATAATGAAGCCACCTTGACGGGAAGAAGAACTTGTTTGAAGTCTGACTCAGCCTTTCATATTTAGACTTGGTATTCAACACCAAGTATACCCTGTAAGAGATGATGAAGTCCTTGTAGACTCAGAAGAAATCGAGAGTAAGCTTGATCTCAAAAAGGATCAGATGAAGAGACAACTTCCAGGACTGGGAGACAAATGCCATGAGAAGACTAGATCATAGCTTCAGAAACTTCTAGGAGATATGAAATCTCCTGGGAAGATTCCCTTGTTTCAGTAACGGAGAAGGAATCCAGTCAGAAAGACTAGGATATGGATTCTTCCGTGAGACTAGAAGAGAAGTCAGTATTGACTTCCAAGATTGATCTATGCAAATCAAGCATGTTGGAGAGGTACAAAGCCCGATGTGTGTCCAGAGGATTCTCCCAGCAAGAGGGAGAAGACTATGACGAGACACTTACTCCAGTAATTGGAGAAATAGTTCCAGTATTTATGAAGACAACCAGAACAACCCTGATTCATATATAGTATGAGATGCAGGGGGAGCAATCCCCATATTTAAAATTGAGTGGCAGTTGATGCATTACATTAGTTGGGTCATGGAAAGATAGAGTTACCTCCATGAAATAAGAAGAGCTACCCTCAGTATCAGTTATTGGGCCACTCTCAGTTTCAGATGAAGTTGTTTACATGATGAAGTAGAGGAGTTACTCTCAGATTTCAACAGTCACAGTGAGAATGGAGTAGTCATTCTCAACTTCAGAACAACTGCAGGTGCAGAATCCCACTTCCAGAAGAATAGTTGCAGAAAGAGGAGAGGACATACTCTTTGGCAGTGAGATAGATAGTTCTTTGCAGAAAGCACATAGAGCTACATATGATTGTGCAGATTGAGTTGCAGTTGAGCAAGTGTACCAGATTGGTACAATATAATGTGAAAATTTGGTTTGAAGTTGAAGATAGAAAGACGCAGGTCTGCAGGTTGAAGAAGGATCTGTACAGGTTGAAGCAAGCTCCTAGAGCTTGATATGGCAAAATTGACAGTTTCCTGAAGAGCTTGGGCCTTACCAAGAGTAAAGTTGATTCTAACCTTTATCTCAAGGTTATGAATGATGAACCAGTGATGTTACTACTATATGTAGACGATGTATTCTTGACAAGACGAAGGAAAGCTCATCACAGATTGCAGAAGAAGCTCGCTACACAGTTTGATGAAAGACCTAATGCTTTATCTCTTAGGTCTTGAAGTTTGGCAGAGCCCAGAGAAGATCTTCCTTAACCAAGGGAAGTATCCAGTTGAAATACTAAAGATATTTGATATGTTGGAGTGCAAATCCATGAATACACCCATGGAAACAAAGTTGAAGCTCCTGGTTGACACTTCATCAGAATTCATTAATGCTACGTTGTACAGACAGATCATTGGATCGATGATATATCTGACGAACACCAGGCCATATATATGTTTTCGTGTGAATACCTTGAGTCAATTTCTGGTAGAGCCCAGACGTGTTCACTCGGTTGCTGCAAAAC
The DNA here is from genome assembly GCA_009831015.1 of Picea engelmannii. NCBI lineage: Eukaryota > Viridiplantae > Streptophyta > Pinopsida > Pinales > Pinaceae > Picea > Picea engelmannii. Next base: position 63,401 of record ML809892.1, read on the forward strand.
ATGTGATGAGGTACCTTAAGGGTACATTAGATTGTGGTCTCAGTTATAATGGAGATAATGACTTTAGACTGAGTGGTTATACTGATTCAGATTGGGCTGGAAGTATCTCTAACAGAAAGTGCACTTCAGGATGTTGTTTCAGTCTGGGGTTAGCCATGATCTCATGGCAGAGTAGGAAGCAATCAAGCATTTCTCTCAGCATGGCAGAAGCAGAATACATTGTTGCATGTTTCGCCAGATGTGAAGCCATATGGCTTCGGAAGTTGTTGACAGGTCTATTCGATTTGTAGATGGAAGCAATCGTGATCGTATGTGGTAATCAGAGTTGCATAAAGATGACAGAGAACCATGTGTTCCATGAGAAGTCAAAACACATAGAGATCCGATATCATTACATCCATGATATGGTGCAAAGAGGAGCCATAAAGCTCCAGTATGTTAACGCGGATGAACAGGTTGCAGATGTGTTGACCAAGCCTCTATCTCGTGAAAAGTTTGGGCACTTTCGAGATAAGCTTGGTGTAGTCCAAAAGGACCTCCCTCGAAAGGGGGAGGAGTGTTGTGATGCCAGCCTAGTGCTGAAGATTTCCAGCTTCGTGTTGATGTTGTTGTGATGCTAGCCTAGTGCTGAAGATTTCCAACTTTGTGTTGATGTTGTTGGGATGCCAGCCTAGTGCTAAATATTTCTAGCTTCGTGTTGATGTTGTTGTGATGCCAGCCTAGTGCTGAAGATTTCCAGCTTCGTGTTGATGTTGTTGTGATGCCAACCTAGTGTTGAGAATTTCCAGCTTCGTGCTGATGTTGTTGAGATGCCAGCTTTGTGCTGAAGATTTCCAGCCTAGTGCTGATGTTGATGATGCTCCAACCTTCGTGTTGTGATGTTGTTATTGTTGATGGTGCTCCAGCCTTCGTGTTGTGATGTTGTTATTGTTGATGGCGCTCCAGCCTTCGTGTTGTGATGCTGATGTTGTTGATGGCGCTCCAGCCTTCGTGCTGTGATGTTGATGTTGTTGATGATGCTCCAGCCTTCATGCTGTGATACTGTTGTTGTTGATGTTGTATCAACCTTGTGTTGTTATTGATGATGATGATGTATTAGTGTTATACTAATCCATGTTGATGCAGATGATGATGATGCCACTTCAGCTTCTTGCTGAAGATGAAAATGATGATGTTACTTTAGCCTCATGCTAAAGATGTTGACGATATTACTTTAGCCTCATGCTAAAGAAGACAATGATGTTACTTTAGCCTCACGCTAAAGATGATGATGATGTTACTTTAGCCTCGTGTTGATGAGGATGATGATGCTACTCTAGCTTCATGTTGTGAATGATGATGATGAGAGAAACTTCCGATGATTTATAGATATGCCAGTCAATGTTCCAAATGTTGTTGATGTTGTTGCCCTCTCTCTCTCCTGATGATGTAGAATACCCTTCTTGTTAAGAGGGAGTGTTGAAATATTGTAACTGCAAAGAGTATTCTATTTATTTATTGAGTCATTATTAATTAGATCAATCCCCTTTTGTGGATTGATCATATCGGGCATTGTAATTGACCAAATCCCCTTTTGTGGATTGGTCAAACCCTAAATATAATATACAAATTGAGAAGTCGGCCCCCATGCTAATTAAAGTGGTTTTAACCACTAAGAAGACAAGTCGGCCCTACCCAGTGAAGAGACACCTTTCCAGCACCTGCCAGTTTGTATAAATAAAGGAATCCAGCGCCTCATTTGATCATTCACTCATTCACTAACTCAATGCGGAAGTTTGGTAGCTGCAGTTGGGGGAAGAAGGAAGAGAGAGGTGCATTGCTCAGTGGAGGATATTCTCTAGTGTTTGGTTTATTGTCTTGGCATTGTATTGGCTATCTATATTCAAAAAGTTTTTGTTGGGTTTTCTCCCCCATGAGGGTTTCCCAGGACAAATGTTGTGTATCTTGTGATTGTGCTTCTCTCAGTGATCGTACCTATGCTATTGTTATCTAGTAAATTGAAAAGAAACCTAATAATAGCTCAAAACTTAACATCCCCGACTGTTCAGCTTCCCCCAAATCTAGTGCTTTCCTTCTTTTTTTCGTCTTTTCTGGCAGCATTTTAATGCTTGGTTCTCCTATGTTTGATTTATCTTTCTTTTTCTTTTCTTTCTCCTTCAATATTTTTTTCTTCTTCAATATATTTTTTCTTTTCATGCTTGTTTCAGCATTGCAGTCTCAGCTGCATTAATGTGGGCCCCTTCACACTATCACCGCCTCTCCAATCTCATCATCTGCCTCTGCAACCACATGCCTCTCTTTCATCGGCAGACTGCTGATTTGCTAAGCACCTTGCGTTAACTGAGCCATCAGCCATTCGAATTCTTTTGCAGATCCAATTTGGATCAATATTTGTCTTGCAAGAAGATTAAGTCCAACGGGCAAATTACACTAAAGGCACAAATAAGATTTGGTGCAAAGCATAAGAACAAAATCCTGTTGCATGAACTCTTACATACTTATATTTATTGATATGTACACACATATTCAGTAGCTCTTTAAATAGGTCAAGCAATTTTAAAGAGACCAAGCACCTTATTACAGGAAAAAGGCATACCTGACTTGGGGAACATTAAATAATGTTAGACCCTTTGCATCCTTGTGCATGTCGAGCATCAACACAGACAACCGAGAAAGTTTCAATGCATCAATTTCAATCAACTTCTTGATCCTACATTATAAAACAAATTAAAATCATTAAAATGGGGGAATATACAGTGCAATACAAAATACCATTAATGTAAGCCTACTTCTGGCAGCAGTCCAACATACTCCATAACTGTGCATTAACACCTAAGACACTGGACCCATTAACGCAATCTGATCTAATTGGTATTTACTTCCCTTTGCTGAGACATTATGCTTCTTATGAATTCCCTCTAGGCTCATTGATGTCTACAGATTTTTCAGCCATGAGTATAACCACTATATGATTAGTATTACTGTTTGCAGATGGTAAAGTTTTGATACAGCAAATACAACATGACTATTTTCTCAGATGCTATTGTACCTTAAGTCCTTCAAACATATCCAATTTTTTAACAAAATAGTGAAAACCACATTTGTAAAATAACCTTTTCTTGTTAAAAAGTTAAACTAAGGAAGAAAGGCATGTGCAACTTCAAAATGGAACCCCTTTCTCACTCCATTCAGAGATAACCAAACATAAGAGTAACAAGATAAAGCGAAAGGAACAACAGGGAATGTGTTATGTTCCTATTCTCTTTACATACTGATTCAATAATCCCTTGGATTAGTAGGAATAATGTTTTAGATGTGAGTTATAGTTTACAAGCTTTTAGGATTTTCTTTAAAAAATCACCTCTGTATGTGTCAAACCCATACTACTTAATTGTGATATTAAAATGTCATGATTTTGAATGCAGAAAAAACATGAGTGTTCTTAAAGTCTAGACTCTATAGTCTACCTTATGACGAAATAAATTCATTTAGGCTTAGCCACTGTCAATTTTCTTACATTGCTTCTTTAATCAAATAAATTCATTTACTCTCATCTCCTAATGCATGCTTGACACATGTAGATACATCTTAAGTGGCATATGGCCATGACCTGCCTATGGCAAGGAAAGTAACTGCCATCAGCAGCGTATTTAAGTCACATTGACATTTTTAACCAGTTCAAGAAGCTTAACAAAAGACTTGGATGAGGATTATTTTCTGGTGAAAGGGATGGATATAGTGATCAGCTTTTCAACAACAGGTGTATGCTTGGAGATTGAAGCCACTCATGTAGTTTCCCTTGAAGACATCTAAAAGCTTTTACAGCTATTTCTTGAATTTCTGGGAATTCAGAAGCACTGAGCGAGGTTAGATAAAGGCACATGCTGGGCAGATTTTCAAACACGAGAAAGGTCGACAGTGAGGTACGTCAAAGAAAAAAAATAAGTTAAAAATTTTCATTTAATAAAGGAACGATTATTTAACATTTCAGAAGTTCATAACTTAGAAAACATAAAGTTTTTGTAATTTGTTGGGAGAAAGAAAGACACTCCCAATAAACTGAGTGACATTGGGGAGAGAGAAGGAAGAAGGCAGCAATATAGACGAATCATAGATGCCTTGGATTCAATTTGAGTTATAGAAAGCTCAAACACAGCAGACGAATGTGGGTGTCCAGGACAGCAAGAGGGTGCAAACCGAGATCCCATAACAGAAAAGTGTGGGTGTGCCAGTAGAGCAGGTAGATGCAGGTTGCAATCAAAGACGTGTGAGTGCACGTAAGACAGATGTGACAGTCGCAGGTGACAGGTGCAATCACGGAGGAGTGTGTAGGTAACTGTGTTTGAGGTTGAATACTTTAAGAATTTTGCTGCTTGATCATAATTTTGGTGCTTGGAAGTTTTTTAAATATGGCTAGTCTATCAAATATTACAATAGAACTTGGTCAAAAGTTCAAGGGAAGCAACAAATGATGGGCATTTTCCAGTGTAGATGCTTATTACGTGTTGTAATGGGCAAAGAGGTGAGAGAGTGATGCTGAAGAAAAACTAGAAGCACTTGCAGGCAAGGTGATCTTGGAGGAAGAGACATTTGATGCAAAGAACAAAGAAGCAGTGATGCTTTTAAAGTTCTGTGTCACTGACAATATGCTTCCAGAAGTGCAGGAAGCTAAGGACACTTGTACAGTTTGGAAGTAGTTGCAAGAGATGCATGAAACATCAGATAAAGGCAGATCATTTTTCCTTAAAAATCTAATTTATTCTATAACAATGTAAGGAGAGCCACTTCTGGAGCACTTACAAAACTTAAAGATATAAGAGATCAATTATCAGAGGTTGGTAGGAAAATTGATGAGGAAGATCTTGTTCTAATCACCTTGAAGATTCATTCACCCTCTTGAAAAATTTGTTCAAACATAATACTACATGTAAGAAACGGATACATTTTTCAAGAAGTTATGCAATCAGTTACTTCAGAAAGACAGAAGCAGTTTGGAAATGGCAGTGGCTCATCACAGAGTGCCCTTGCAAATAAATTTAAAGGCTCGGAAAAGTACGGAAAGCATAAAGATGGAACTTGGAAGCAATCACAAAAAAGCCTAGAGTATAAGTCAATCAGCTGATGATTTGAAATGCTTCTATTGTGGTAAATTTGGATATATGAGTAAAGTTTGTACGAAAAGGTTGTAGGATGAGAAATCCAGAAAGGGGCAGCATCTTGAAAGAATCAGGCCAATGTTGTCAAGCATGGAGAAGAATAATTCTATGTCTTTACAGCATCACAAAAGGTTGCAAATGGTAAAGTTCGATGGTTGGTATTTGGATTTAAGCAGATCCAAACACATGGCAAACCACAGTAAATGGTTTATTTATTTTGTGGAAGACAAAACCAGGCCAGATACAGTCGGTTTTGTCAATGGAGAGGAATACTAGGTTGAAGGCAAAGGCAATACAAATAAAGTTTAAAGGTGAAAAAATTAATGTTTATGAATGTTTTCTACATTCCTGGTTTGGAAAAAAGCTAACTCAGTTAGTGGAATAACGAAACATAATCCATAATTGGACGTCACTTTCCAGGGTGAGAGATGTTTTGCAATAGATAAAATAAACAAGAATAATATTGCAACTGAAGTAAAGGAGCAGAACCTCTACAAGCTAGTTAATGATGAGGAAGGAAAATTACATGCTTTGATGGTTAGCAGTAGAAGCAATAGTACACTTTGGCATCGGAGGCATAGCCATTTGAGTTTTCTTCCTTATTGAGAAAGGGAAAAGGGCGTTTCGCTTACCAAAAATCAAGGAGAAGGTGGATATTTGTGAAGCATGCTTAGAAGGAAAACAACATAGATTGGCATTCAAAAATGGCAACGCTTGGAAGGAAAAGGCAGTACTCAGATTGGTCCAAGCCAATATCTGTGATTTGATGAGGATAATCTTAGTCTCCAGTGCTAGGTATTTCTTGTTTCAAGTTGATAATTTTTCAAGGAATCCTATGCGTATATTTTCTTAAGAAAAAATCATATGGTTTTGTTTAATTCAAAAATTTTAAGGTGGTTGTTGAAAAGGAGTCTGGTAAATGTATTAAGATCCTCCAAACAGAAAATAGACTAGAGTTTTATTCTAATGAATGTAAAAGAGAGAGAATTCAAAGACAATTTACCACTCCTTACACTCCCCGGCAAAAAGGAGTTGTTGAAAGGAGGAATCGCACAATGGTGGAGATGGTTAGATGCATGTTGGAGCATAAGGAAGTACCTAACAAGTACTGAGAGGAAGTACTTGCTAAACAGATCTTCCATAAAAGAATTGCAAAATATTACTCCAAAAGATGCTTGGTCTGGAAAAAAGCCTCATGTTAGTCATTTTAAAATTTTGGTTTTGTTGCATATGTATCGTTTCCTGAAGAAAAGAGATCTAAATTGATGGCAAAATGCATGAAGTTGATGTTCACTGGGTATAGTGAAAAGCATAAGGCTTATAGTGTTGAGATTATGTACCTTGGGAGGTGTTCCCCCATGTGTTTGTGATCTCCTAAACACATGTGGGAAGTACTATGTACTTTGTGCCTTGTACTTTATGTCTAATTTCACTTTGACTTAGGAGTTTTAAGTCAAAAGTGAAATTTTGTCATTTATGCCTAAAATGACTATTAATTCACTTTGTGGGTGAATTAGAGACATAAAGTGAACTTAAGGAACTTAACCCAAAGTGGGTTTTTGAGTGAGATTGTTTTGGAGAGATCTCAACCTTAGATTAGATGGGAGATGGGATGATCTCAGCCATCCATATCTTAGGTTTCCTTATGGAGGTTCAAGAGAGGCGCAAAGGGCAAAGGAGAGGTCATTCACTCATTTGCTCACTTGGAGAGTTTGAGAGAGAGCTTGGAGATGAGGTTTGAAGCATTAGGTGAGGCTAGCTTGGACGCATGCTTTCATAGAGAGAGCCATTAGGCTTGGAGCCTTGTTTATTTGTTGAGGAGTTTCCAGTGTTGAAGAGGGCGCACTTGTTGAGGAGGGCACATCAGCAGTGGGGAGGTCTTACACCTATCAAATTGCAGTGGGATCAGTTTCAGAGGGAGGCCACACACCAGTATCAGAGTATTGTGGAGGAGTTTTCCATTCAGAGCTCACAGTTTGCATCTGGCTCAGATTCAGTGGATTTGGGAGCATTTATGAGGGGCACACCTGCTACATTTGGACTTGTGTTTCAGCTTGGATCAAGCTGCTATTGTATCAGGTTCGTCTATATTTTGTATTTGTTGTATTCCACCATCTATTCTCCTCATATATAGACATATATTCCAAACTGGTTTTCCTTGGGGGGGTTTTATCCAGGGTCATGTTGACCAAAAATACCTGTGTACATTTTCATGTGTGTTAGTGTTTTAGATCTGTTTATTTTCAGCTGTAAAGATCTCTAGGTGTGTTACATTTATTTTGGTATGCATGTGCTAACCCTTGGTGACTAAAACTACATGCTAGAGCACCTAAATTGCAAATGTAACTGTAACAAATCAGCAAGAAATTCTTGAACTGTTGGCTGTCCTAAAACAGCAGCAAAACCCTTCATTGACAGTTGAAACTTAGAGCCAACCTGTGGTCAAAGACAGACCCAATTGGCAGCCTAATAGGACCTGGAAAATCTTCATGGTATCAGAGCTAGGGTGGCTGATTTTTTAGCAGTTTGGACAGCATATGTGTTGGCTGTCATATACATCTTCTTGGCAGATTTTTGTGGACAGCCATTGATAGTTTTCAGTGGTTGTTAGTGGACAGATTTTTGTAGAGGATAGTTGGGCAGTTGTATCAGTTTTCCGTCAGTTTCTTTTCACACCTACGGGGTAGGAGTGAGGCTGATTTGACTCAACCTCTTTTCACACCTATATTGCTAGGAGTGGGTTCAGAGTTCACTCGCCTCTTTTCACACCTGTGTTGACAGGAGTGAGGCAGCGTTCCTTTGTAGTTTGAGCATCAGTTGAAGTGCAGTTTGGCAGACATGTCAGCATCTCAGATGCGTGTTGAGGACAGGCTAGCTGGGGCTAGCAATTGGTTGCCTTGGAAGGTGAGGATGGTCTTTGTATTAGAGGACCTCGAACTATGGGATATAGTTGAAGCGATTGTTCTAGTCATTCCTGTTACTACTCCCATTTTGGTCGCAAAGTTCAGAAAGAAGATCAACAAGGCAAAGAGGACCATTTGTGATGCAGTACGAGATCATATCATTCCCCATTTGACTCGGAAGACTTATGCACATGAGATGTGGGCATCTCTATGCAAGTTGTATGAGAGCTCTAATGAGAACCGGAAGATGGTTCTTCATGACCAACTCAGGGGCATTCGCATGCTCAAGGATGAGTCGGTGACTTCCTTCCTTGGTCGCTACACCCAGATCAGAGACGAGCTTGGAGCAGTCGGAGAGGTGGTGGACCCCAACTCTTTGGTGAGGCAAGCTATGAATAGCTTCACCAAACCTTGGGGTCCATTCGTTCGTGGCATTGTTGCCGGGGAGGTCATGCCTACATGGGAGAGGATGTGGGATGACTTCGTCCAGGAGGAGACTAGACTTGTAGCAGAGGCCTCTGGACAACGGCAGCAGCAGCAGCAACAGTCAGGTCAGGGTGATGAGCATCTTGCTCTTTGGACAAAGGGAAAGAAGAAGGTCGGTCGTGGGAGTCGACAGGGTCCCAAGTTTGGGGCCCCACCACATGGGAGTGAAGGAGAGAGCAGCAGTGGTTAGAGCAGTGGTCAGAAGAGAGATATGAGCAGAGTGAAGTGCTTTGTTTGTAAGAAGTTGGGGCACTATGTTGGACAGTGTCCCAACAGGAAGAAGAAGAGGAGTGGTACCGCAGCTACAGCAGAGGAGGCAGAGTTACAAACTCTATCCGAGAGAGTGTGTGCTTTCCTCATATGTTGCACTTCAGTTGAGACGGCACCCAGTATCTGGTATATTGACAGCGGGGCTTCGAGCCATATGACTGGATTCAAAGAGCATTTGACTGATCTCAGAGACACTAAGGTCGGGATGGAGATTTCTCTTGGAGATGACACCTTGGTCAAAGTTGTTGGGATAGGCACAGTTATCTTTCGGAGAGATAGCATGCCACCTATATCGTTCAGGGACGTTCTCTATGTCCCTGGGCTGAAGAAGAATTTGATTTTAGTTTCTACCCTCCAGGATAGAGGACTTGAGGTGACCTTCAGGGGCACCGAGGTACTCATTCACCCTAAGGGGTCTTCACTTGCCTCGGGACAAGTGATTGGAGTAAGAGATGGGAAACTGTTCAAATTGCTTTTTCAGCCTCTTCATGCATTAGCAGTGAGCAACAACAGCAGCAAATAGATATGTGAGTTACGGCATCATAGCATGGCCCACCTACATCATGGAGCTCTCGGAGGACTGAGAGAGGTTGTGACAAGAGTGCCAAAGATCAATACAGAGCATCAGGATGTTTGTAGAGGGTGTGCGCTTGGTAAGTTTACCAAGACCTCGTTCCCCAGCAGTGACACCAGGTCAGCTGGGATACCGGATTTAGTACACACGAACGTGTATGGGCCCATGACTCTGAAGTCCTTGGGTGGTTGTGAGTACTATCTCACATTTATTGATGACTACTCACAGAAGACTTGGATCTATTTCCTGAAGGCCAAGAGTGAGGTCTTCAAACGGTTCCAAGAGTTCAGAGCTCTTGTGGAGAACCAATCTGGAAAGAGGATTAAAGTCTTGTGGTCGAATAAAGGGGGCAAGTATTCCTCCATACAATTCATAGACTTTTGTGCCCAGCATGGCATTAGAAGACAGATGATCGTACCATACAACCCCCAGTAGAACGGGATTGCCGAGAGAAAGAATCGGGCATCACTGGTGCAGCGAGATCCATGTTGCACGATCAGATTTTGCCTTTGTACTTATGGTCAAAGGCAAGTGCTACTGTAGTTTACCTGCAGAACAAGAGCCCCCACAGGATATTGGGGAAGATGACTCTTGAGGAGGCCTTCACTGGTAGGAGGCCCGATGTCGAGCACATCAGGATCTTTGGGTGCTTGACCTTTTCTCATGTCCCCTCAGAGAGGAGGACAAGGCTAGACCCCACAACCCAGCAGGGGATTCTAGTTGGATACTCAGAGGTGTCCAAAGCCTATCGCATCTACATTCTGCCACTTAGGAGAGTGGTGGTGAGCAGAAATGTTAGATTTGAGGAGGATAGGGATTTTCAGAGATCTCTTGAGTCGAGAGTCAGAGTTGAGGATGATGCAGAGGCACCGATTGATGTCTCAGAGGGAGCACAGCCTCAGGTTTCAAGTATGCCAGTATCAGGGGTGACAGCGTCACCATGCACAGCTTCAGGGTCACAGTCAGAGCATGTTCAGTCAGAGGGGGCAGAGGCTTCAGGTTCTCAAAGTGTTGAGACGAGTCCTGAGGTAGTCACTCTTGGGCAGAGAGACCATACTTCTTCGTTGACCACTTCAGGGAAGAGGAGACCTAGATGGTTTCAGGAGACCCTGAAAAAGGCCAAAGAGAATGTACGGGAGCCCAAGAGCCAGATCAGAGAGAGAAGACGTCCAATCAGATTTGGAGCTGATTTGGCATTAGTGACGAGTATCAGAGATACTGAGCCACAGACATTTGCATAGGCAGTGAACCAGCAGGTCTGGAGAGAGGCCATGGTAGGGGAGTATGACTCCATTGTGCGCAATGATGTTTGGGAGGTGGTTCTAAGGCCAGTAGGGAAGTCAGTTGTGACTTCCAGGTGGTTGTACAAAACCAAGTATGCTACAGATGGCAGCATAGAGAAACACAAGGTCCGATTTGTGGAGCGAGGCTTCTCTCAGATAGAGGGAGTCTATTATGATGAGACATTCGCACCAGTTGTGAGATACATCTCGATCAGGAGCATTATTTCCATAGCGGCAAAGATGGGTTGGAGCATTCACCAGATGGATGTGAAGACCGCATTTTTGAATGGCTTTATAGATGAGGAGGTGTACATGGAGTAGCTACAGGGGTTTGAGGAGAGTGATAGGGAGACTCACGTGTGTCTTTTGAGAAAGGCATTTTATGGTCTGAAGCAAGCTCCCCGAGCTTGTATTCCCGCATTGACACATATTTGCTTTAGATGGGCTTCAAGAAGAGTGATGTTGATCCTAACCTCTATTACATCATTAGAGGTGAGGACACACTCATTCTCATTTTATATGTGGATGACTTGTTCATCACTGGAGCCAAGAATCTCATAGCTGAGTGCAAGTTGGGACTTGCATCAGAGTTTGAGATGAGTGATACTGGATTGATGCACTACTTTATGGGTATGGAGGTATGGAAGGAGGAGGATCACATATTTCTCGGGCAAGGGAAGTATGCAGCAGATATTTTGAGCAGATTTCAGATGAAGGACTGCAGACCCATGTCTACACCCATGATTACCAACTAGAAGAAGCTTAGTGCTTCAGATAGCCAGTTGGTAGATGCCACAGTTTATAGGCAGTTGATCGGTTCACTCATGTATCTAGTTAACACCAGACTAGATATTTGTTTTGTCGTGAACACTCTCATCCAGTATATGGTAGAGTCAAGGAGTGTTCACATGACAAGGGCAAAACATGTTTTGAGGTACATTGATGGGACAGTTGATTATAACCTAGACTATATCAGAGGTGATGGAGTCAATTTGGTTGGCTACACAGACTCGAAATGGGCAGGATGTGCTACTGACAGAAAAAGCACCTCAGGGTGTTGCTTTGTTTTGGGGTAAGGACTTGTTTCCTGGTTCAGCCAGAAGCAGAAGTCAGTTTCTTTGAGTTCGGCCGAGGCAGAGTACATGGTGGCTAGTCAGGCTAGTTGTGAGGCCATTTGGCTTTGTAAGATGTTGGTTGGATTATTTGGTCAGGAGATGCCACCAACCGTCATACACTGTGATAATCAAAGTTGCATTAAACTCTCTGAGAATCCCATGTTTCATGACTGGTCAAAGCACAATGAGATCAGGTATCACTTCATCCGTGATTGGGTTTAGAGAGGCACAGTTCAGTTGCAGTATATATCGACTGACGACCAGGTTGCAGATATACTCACCAAGGCCCTGCCACGGGGAAAACATGTCTACTTCAGAGACAAGATGGGCTTGGTGAGGAACACCTTCCGTGGTAAGGAGTGTTGAGATTATGTACCTTGGGAGGTGTTCCCCCATGTGTTTGTGATCTCCTAAACACATGTGGGAAGTACTATGTACTTTGTGCCTTGTACTTTATGTCTAATTTCACTTTGACTTAGGAGTTTTAAGTCAAAAGTGAAATTTAGTCATTTATGCCTAAAATGACTATTAATTCACTTTGTGGGTGAATTAGAGACATAAAGTGAACTTAGGGAACTTAATCCAAAGTGGGTTTTTGAGTGAGATTCTTTTGGAGAGATCTCAACCTTAGATTAGATGGCAGATGGGATGATCTCAGCCATCCATATCTTAGGTTTCCTTATAGAGGTTCAAGAGGGAGGGGCGCAAAGGGCAAAGGAGAGGTCATTCACTCATTTGCTCACTTGGAGAGTTTGAGAGAGAGCTTGGAGATGAGGTTTGAAGCATTAGGTGAGGCTAGCTTGGGCGCATGCTTTCATGGAGAGAGCCATCAGGCTTGGAGCATTGTTTATTTGTTGAGGAGTTTCCAGTGTTGAGGAAGGAGCACTTGTTCAGGAGGGCGCATCAGCAGTGGGGAGGTCTTACACCTGTCAGATTGCAGTGGGATCAGTTTCAGAGGGAGGCCACACACCAGTATCAAAGTACTATGGAGGGGTTTTCCATTCAGAGCTCACAGTTTACATCTGGCTCAGATTCAGTGGATTTGGGAGCATTTATGAGGGGTGCACCTTCCTAGGATACACCTGCTACATTTGGACTTGTGTTTCAGCTTGGATCAAGCTGCTATTAAATCAGGTTCATCTATATTTTGTACTTGTTGTATTCCACCATCTATTCTCCTCATATATAGACATATATTCCAAATTGGTTTTCCCCGGGGGGGTTTTATCCAAGGTCCTGTTGACCAAAAATACCTGTGTACATTTTCATGTGTTTTAGTGTTTTAGATTTGCTTATTTTCAGCTGTAAACATCTCTACGTGTGTTACACTTATTTGGTATGCATGTGCTAACCCTTGGTGACTAAAACAACATGCTAAAGCACCTAAATTGCAAATGTAACCGTAACAAATCAGCAAGAAGTTCTTGAACTGTTGGCTGTCCTAAAACAGCAGCAAAACCCTTCATTGACAGTTGAAACTTAGAGCCAACTAGAGGTGCAAAAGAGGTGTGTTCGGTGGAAAAACCAAACTCTGCATCAATGGTATAGGGGCTAAATGTAATGTCCCTTTCCAAATAGGAGCTCCAGAAGAGGAGGCTTAATGGTCTAAACCGCCCCGTTAGACTATAGCCAGGGCCAAAGAGGGGTAAACAGGGTTACTAGAGGTCACTCCAGTCACAGTTGTTATATTCAGAAAGTGACATTGAGCTAAAAAGGGTTAAAAGCGCTTTTAAGTCATTATGAGCTAAAAATAGAAGTCAACAGTGAATTAGGGTTTCAACAGTGATATAGGGTTTTGGAAGTCAACAGCGAATTAGGGTTTCAACATGATTTAGGGTTTTGGAAATCAACGGCGAATTAGGGTTTCAGCATGATTTAGGGTTTTGGTAAGCTATAAAGGAAGGGTCAATGACCTAATTCAGGATTATGCAGATTATGACTTGTCATTGAGGAGAAGAGGCGCATCTCAGGAGAGATAGTTCAGTGTATTCCAAGAGGACGACACCAGTTGGTTGATTTCGGTGTTGAAAGACACACCCTCGTCACCGGGAAGATCATCCAGGTCTTCCATCATTCTTCATTGATTCTGCAGTGCTCCCATATTCCGAGTATTATCTTTTAGTTGCTTATTTGTATTCCGACTAAGATCCTTTTGTCTTTTGATCTAGCCGAGTGTTGTTATTTTATTCAGCCGCAGCTACTTATTTATATGCCGGCTAAGATCCTTTGTATGTTGATCTAGTCGAGTATTGTCAGTTATTCAGCCGCATTCGGCCATTTTGTAATCCACAGAGATATCATAATACAAACTTTGCAGTTCTTTGTCGCATTTATTATTTGTATGATCATTCATATGTTGTAAGCCTTTGATCCTACACACACATTAGCAGCGTTTCCTAGACTAGCCAAGTCAGGAACATTACAGTGGTATCAGAGCTTTAGTCCTGCCAGCCTATGACTAAAGACAATGAGTGCAGCAGAAGACCCAGAGGGTCGTGAACACGTAGGTGACGAATATGTCACTTACAAAAGGGATCAGGAAAGAAGGCATAGGCCTGATTTCCCCCCTTTTCCTCCTAGCTCAGAGGAAGAGGAAGAGGCACACAGAGAAGCAGAGAGAAGGGCAGAGCGTGAGGTTGAGCACGAGGCTGAGAGGATGCAAGGAGACAGATATGAGCGACCAGAGGGCTGTGGCAAGGCCCCCGTAGATCCAGAGGCATCTTTCATCCAAGTTATCAACGATATGTTAGCTAATCAACGGACCATGTCTCAGTCCTTGGCACAGGTGGTTGATAGATTGGCTAGAGTGGGCACCCCAGATACACAAGTCCCTCATGCAGCACAGGGGAACTCGGGAGAAGACAGTAGACCCCAGTCACCCTCTTGCACATACACCTCTGCGAGTAGGATTCCCAGACCCTTGTTTCCCAGTTTCCAAAGGGCACCCCCGGTAGCAGCACCGCCACCGATACCACCAAGGCCACCCACTCATGCTGACGACATTGCAGAGTATAGGAGGGAGTATGCAGCATTGGGTCGTGACTTCCATCAGGACATGACCTTAGTCGAGTACTGCGGACTCAGACTCAGGAACTGCCCCAGAGAGTCGCAGAGGGGAGGACCACAATAGCAGCAGGGGCATAACCTCGATTTCATCCAAAACGTTGGGAAACTCACCATCCCTTCTTTCGACAGATCGTCCAAATACACCGCCAGAGCTTGGGTACAGAAGCTAGACACGTATTACAATCTCAACCAGATGACTGTGACAGAGGCCATCAGTTTTGCGACCTTAAACTTGGAGGGTGAGGCACACGAGTGGTGGTACCATGGACTGGGGACATTGGGTCACAGTCGCATCATCTCCTATAGGGAGTCTACAGATAGGCTCATGGACAGGTTTGACAGGAAGGATCCCGAGATACACTTCAGGGATCTAGCCCAGTTGAGACAAACTGGCACAGCAGAGGCATTCATCACAGAGTTTCAGCGGGTAGCCGTGGCAGTGACAGATATATCAGAGCCCAGGTTGATCATGGTATTCACAGAAGGACTCACTGAGCCTTTGACAGGATGGGTGAAGGCATACAGGCCTCCCACTTTGCAGGATGCCATCCTTCGCACTAGAGATCCGGTAGACTCAGTGCCAAAGACTAAAACTTTCTCCAAACCATTTGTGCCCCAGAGGGATTGAGACAGGAAGCCATTCCAGAGAGAATGGAAGAGCAAGGAGAAGTTGGATGATGAGACTAGGCGAGAGCTTATGAGGAAAAAGCTTTGCTTCAGCTGCAGAGATCCTTGGGTCCCAGGCCACAGGTGCATGGGCAAGGGAGAGATTCATTTAATTGAGGTAGCAGCAGACAGCATGGATAGTGAGGAGGAGGAGCAAGACAGTGGATCCACTAGTTCAGAGGAGGAGCCAGCACCAGCAGAGGAGCAGCCTCCCCGTAGACCACCGACACCGGCAGGAGCCCATCCTCCAGTAGTCCCAAAACCGCCAGAACAGGCTAACAGGAGGAAACCAGCAAAGGGAGGTGTCATAGCGACCCTTTCTGGTGTTCCCAAGTATGATACCCTCTGTATCAGAGGGATTATCAAGGGGCAACGGGCAATCGCCCCGATAGATGGTGGAGCCACCCACAACTTCATCAACGCTTCACTAGTATCGAGACGGGCACTTCAGACAGAGGAGTTTGAGGGGTTTGATGTTGCGGTAGCAGATGGCCACACAGTGGAGTGTCTAGACAGAGTTCCAAACTTAGAGATGAAGTTAGGCAACTACACAGTGAGAGAC
>ML809893.1:0-21221 GCA_009831015.1 Picea engelmannii
CCCATATCCATATCAGTCACCACAGTGTGTGGGGGCACTATGATCAAAATCTATGATGGCCCACCAACATTAACAGACAAATTCGAAATGTAACTGCATATAATACATTAAATTATAAACATTTATGTTGTCTTTATTCCCTCGTCATTCCAAAGAGGATAAGGACAAAAGTTTCTAAATGAAAGGTCATCGAGGAAAGGCATAAGGGAAACAATCAAGCTGAATTTCAATAAATAGGGGGATTGTATCTGAATAAAGGGCTTTTGACTCTTGGAGATTTCATGTACTATTGTTAAAACTTTTAATGAGAAGAGGCATGTTTGGCCAAATTATTTATGGGAGAACTTTGATTCTCGTGTTGTACATGTTGTGGACTATTATGTTACGTTTCACTCAGCGCTCGAGTTTTGTAAGAGTGTACTTCATATTATAGAATATTCTTATGTATGTGTGTTGCATTCTTCTTGTTTTCATGTGGTTCACGGCACCAGATATTGGTGCTCGTTGTGTCCACAGAAACCCCCCACCCGAAATCCACGAGAGAACATAGGGAGGCCAAGTATTTTCGGAATATTGGGGGCTTAATAACAAAGAGCATCTTATAGACCCATTTAAGGGCACAACATGTCACTCACAAGGAATTGAACATGGGTGGGGAGGGTAACTTCCTCCCAACCACCCAAGCTACATCCAATGGATTTGCTTGTTGCATTCTTATTTATGTTGTTCAAGGAAAATTTGTTTGAATTAGTGGACATAGGATTGTAAATGATTGTTTAAATGTTAGACTATTATGGGTCTGCAGTTGTTTATTCATATTTCTATCTTTGATCGGTGTGAATTTCCCCCATCATATGAGGAAATTTCTGTTCTATTTGGCCCCAAGTGAGCCACTTGCCTTGGTGTAGGAGTTGCCCTGCTTTGACAACCCGATAAAGTTGGATCCATTATTGGCGAGTTCCCTTGACCTGTGTGTCTACGCTCTGATCAATGGATTCTTGTTCCATGCAGTCAGGGTTGAGCTCTATTGGCGTCAATTGTTCTACTATCTCTGAGGTGTCCAATAATGGTGGAAAATAAGGCCGAAGGAGGTCCACATTGAACATTGGGTGCAAGCCAAGGAAGGGGGGAAGCTTGAGCTCAAAAGCATTGTTACCCACAACCTTGGTGATGGTGTAAGGTCCATAATGGAGTGGACGAAGCTTCCAATGAGGCCATGCAAGGCGTTCATTCTGCAAGTGCAACCAAACTTTGTCTCCCACCTGAAACTGGTGTGGCACCCGATGTTGATCATGGAGTTGCTTGTACTTGGCATTGGACTTCTGTCAAATATCATGAACATGTTGGTGAATGTGTTGAATCCGCTAAATGAACCAGGTGACTTTGTCAACTTCAGTTAGAGCATACGACGAGTCTGGATGGGAGGTTGCAAGGGGTAGTGCAACATCCATTGGAGCCAATGGTTGAAATCCCAACCCCACCTGAAATGGGTTATGGTTGGTTGAGCTATGTATGGCTCTGTTGTAGTTGTTCTAAACATAGGGAAGACTCTCATCCCAGGATCAGGGGTGCTTGGAATTGTACATGCACAGGATGTGCACAATCATCCGGTTGATGACCTCGGTTTGGCCATCCGTCTGGGGATGGAAGGCAGTGGATTCGGTGAGCTTGGTGTCCAACAATGACCAGAGCCTCGACAATAATGTGTTGAGGAACCAGTTGTCCCGATCTGAGATAATGGTTTGTGGGATCCCAAAGTGTACCCACACTTATTCAAAGAAGAGCTTGGCAGTGGCCTCCCATGTGATGCTCTTCTTGTAGGTGGCTAGAATCGTCATCTTGGAAAAGCGGTCAACAACCACAAAAACACAATCATTTCCCCGCTTAGTGGATGAAAGACCCAACATGTATTCCATTGAGATGGATTCTCAGGGCCTAGCAAGAGTAGGCAGAGGAGTGTACAAGTCTTGTTTCTTAGTGGTCGGTTTGGCAATAACAAAGGCATTGTAGGACCGTATATACTTGTTGAGATACTATAGAAATTTCGGCCAGTAGAAATGTTGTTGCAACACTGCCATTGTCTTTTCCATGCTGAAGTGTCCTGCCACCCGGCTATAGTGGGCTTGCCAAATCAGCTTTGCTCGCTCACTTGATGAAACGCAGATATGGCTCAGATGGCACAGCAGCCCATCATCTGGTAGGTGTTGTATTTGCGCCCAACATCTAGTAGGTGTTGGCGAAGTCAGGATCTATCTCATATAGGTGGGGCCATCCGGAGGTCTCATGGCCGCAAGAGTTTACCATTATGGTGAGTGTTGCGACTGGAGGTCGGCTAAGAAATCAACGGCTCAATTGGTACTTCTTGTTTTATACTTGATGTTGAGGTGGAAGTGTTACAAATATGTGGACCACTTTTGATGGCGGTCATTCTATAATTTGTCTTATGTTTGCATGAACTACAGCGGCTTATGATCAGTGTGGATGATTGTCTCCTTCCCGAGAATTGAATGCCTCCACTAGCAGCAAGCTTACACAATGGAGTACATTTATTTGTTGTAAGTAGGGTACTTACGGACAACATCTGATAGTGTCTTACTATGATAGGCCATGGGGTGGTCGTCTTGAGTGAGGATTGTGCCCACAACATAGTCTGAAGCATCTGTCTCGATCTCAAAGGGTTGTTGCAGGTAAGGTAATGAAAGCAACGGGGTTGAGCACAAGCATTTCTTCATATCATCGAATGCTTTCAGTTGGGACAGGCCCCACACATTGTTTTCCTTACCACCACCCCTGGTTATTTGGCTGAGGGCACATGGAATATGGGAGAATCCCAACACAAACCTGCGATAGAAATTGGCAAGGCCGAAGAATATTTGAAGCTCAGTGAGCGTGGTTGGGGTTGGCCAGTCATGGATGACTTGGATCTTGGTTGGATCAACATGCACACCATGTGCATAAAAAATGTAGCCTAGGTACTATACCCTGGCCATGTCGAAGGAGCATTTTTCCAAGTTGGCATATAGTTTGTGGTGCCGTTGAATGTGCAGAACCTGTCGAATATGCTCCAAGTATTCTGGCCAAGTCTTGTTGTAGATGAGGATGTCATCCAGATACACCACCACAAAAGAATTAGTGAAAGGCCACAAGATATCATACATCATCCTCATGAAAGTTGTTGAGGAATTTTTCAAACTAAAGGGCATGACCAACCATTCAAAAAGACCTTCTTTTGACTTGAAGGTAGTTTTCCATACATCTATCTACTCTATTAGGACCTGATGGTAGCCCGAATTCAAATCAGTCTTACTGAAGTATTTCCCCCCCTTGAGTTGATCAAGGAGATCGTCGATTCATGGAATTGAGTATCGGTTTCTGACTATGATTTTATTTAGGGTCCAATAATCAATGCAGAGTCGTCAAGTCCTGTCTTTATTTTGCACCAACAAGATTGGGCTTCCACAAGGTGATGAGCTGGGTCGGATGTGCCCCTTATGGAGAAACTCTTGGATTTGACAATTGATCTCCTCATTTTCTAGCAGAGAGCGACGATAGACTGGCCCATTGGGTAGTGGTGCGTCAGAGGTCAGATCGATGGGATACTTGACTTGACAGTTCAGAGGTACCCGAGCAGGTGATGAGAAGATGTCTTTGTATTCCTCCACGACCTTATCCACTTGCTTCTGCTGCATGGAGAGGTCAGTCGCGGAGGCCATGGATGTGGCTGCAACCTTTTGCTCACTCTAAGAGTGAATCACGAAGAAGACAAACTTTCCGATCTAAGAAATGAGCTTCATGCATTGCTTGGCAAAGATCAAGGAAATAACACTAGGTGGGACTATCTTAGGTATCCTATACAATTTCATGTTCAAAGTAGTAATAACACTGTGAGGCCTAGACTCATATACATCATGATGTTTCTATAAATAAGGTTGGCCCAAAAGAACATCACAAACTTCAAGGGGAGAAAAATCACACAATACCTTATCTTTGAATGGTTTGATTCCATACGACTTGCGACATTGTTGGTTGACACAAAGATCACTTCCTTGAAAGAGCCATCCGATGGTGTAAGGTTGCGGATGCGACATTGTCGACAGGGCTAGTTGTTTGATGACCTTTGATGAGATGAGGTTCTTATGGCTACCTCTATCAATGATGAAGTGCATCAGAGTTTCTTTCACCCACATCTATGAATGAAAGAGGTGCTCGCCTTCCTCTGGCTCATCAGGTTCACCAGGTTGGATCTTGGTGGTAGCAACGGTGGCAGTAGGTTACACGTCAATGATCTGTCTCCACTTTTCTGGTTCTTACTGAGAGTCATAACATGCATCTGATTTAGAGGCTTTCACCTCAGCCACCAATGACTACTTTGAGCACCAATCAGTAGTGTTATGCCAGGGGCTCTTATGGAAGTCGCACCACTTCTCGATATCTTTCTTCGTCTTCCCATTCTCCTATTTTTCTTGCGGCTTGGACTGGTTATCCTGAGGTTGCTCATATTTATTATGTCCTTTGTTTTGCGGGTTGGGGATGCCCTTGCCTTGCTTCTACTGTGAGGGGTTCCCAGAGCCAAATTGTCGTGTCTTTTGTCTAAGCTTCTGCTCAGTTTTGATGGCATATCGATAGGTCGCGCCCAAGGAGGAGATGTCCAAAAACTCCATTTCTGTTTGGATGTATCTATGCAGACCGTCGTGGTACTTGAGTAACAGATGTCACTCAAAATATTTGATACACGGCTTGGTGCACAAGGTATGGAAGACATTGGTGAACTCATGCATTGTTTGGTCTCTTTCTTGCCGCAGTGTGGTCCATCTTGTATACAAGTCATCATAACTTCCAACAGGGTAGTATTGTTCCTTAATAAAATCCCTGAAGGAATCCCGAGTGGGTGAAACTGCAAATAATGTGGATCCCTCTATTTCCTTTTGCTCACAGAAAGTCTCCCACCAATCTTTGACATGGGGGATGGCCTCGAGGAGCGGAAATGTAATCTTTTCTCTATCGAAAAAGTTGTGGACAAAAAAATCCCCTTCAAGAAGGTTTAAGCATTTATCTACTACATCCCCATATATTTGACCTTCAAATATAGGAATATAAAAATTTATTTGTACCTTGAAGGGGGCGACGCCTTTGTTGGAGGTGGATGTGTCGCTTGTCGACAGTCGTCAAAGGATTTGTGCAAAGTTGTCCATCATCTTGTTCCTCTGTCACTCAAGGGCTTCCTCGAGCAACATTTTGAAAGGATATCATGTCCCGTTGTCTTTCTTTTCACCTGCCATAGACGGTTTCTTGAGCATGCGAGAGCAGTTTTCCTCAAGAGAAACAACCTCGATACCCAACTCTCTATACCTTGACTGCGTCAGGGACATGCACTAAAAAACGACAAGGAGCAAATTGCTCTGATACCACTGATCCAGATTTATAATATTAACACAAAGACACAGTGAACAATAACAGAGATACAATAAAACTTGACTTCTATTCAATAAGAAATATACTGAAAACTATAAAATGCACACTAAAAACAAGCTTGCTAGAATGGTGGCAGCTTATCTCTAAGAAGAGATGTGACAGCTACGCTCATTCGCAAGAAGATGAGTGCAATGAGGCTTTGAAGACCTTTTTACAATAAACATGAATGCCAAAACCCTAGACATCCAAAAACCTAACCCTAGGAGATGAAGCACCAAAAGTCATGTGGGCCCCATTGGGGTAAGTTAGTACATCAACTTCCCAGGGTTGTAACTTTTGTGTAATATCTCTGTTTAGGGTGCACGATAGCTCGTTGAAAATTTCTTGACGAGGAGACTTATTTAGCGGCAACAATGAGAGCCCTCGACTGAAAAAACATCGTTTAGTGCTCAAAATGGCCTCGAATGTTTGGGACCCAAAAAACTGGTAAAAATAGTAAGTTGCCAAAAAGTTGTTTTGAGCTAGTTGGAATAGGTGAGTGAACACTGAGATCCTTCTAGATCAATCCTCCCCCTGTAGGAAGAAATGGTCTCCATTGCATTGAGTTCCCCCATCAGATGAGGAAATTTATGTTGAATTTGGCACCAGGTGAGTCACTTGCCTTCGTGCAGGAGCTGCCATGATTTGACAACCCGATAAAGTTGGATCCTCTACTAGTGAGTGCCCTTGATCTGTGTGTCCACCATATGATCAGTGGATGCATGTTCCATGCATTTAGGTTTGCGCTATGTTTGATTCAATTGTTCTTCTATCTCTGAGGTGTCCAATAATGGTGGAAAATAAGGTCGAAGGAGGTCCACATTGAACACTGGGTGTAATCCAAGGAAGGGGGGAAGCTTGAGCTCAAAATCATTGTCACTCACAGCCTTGGTGATGGTGTAAGGTCCATAATGGAGTGGATGAATCTTCTGATGAGGCCCTATAAGGCGTTCTTTCTGCAAGTGCAACCAAACTTTGTCTCCCACCTAAAACTAGTGTGCCACGCAGTGTTGATCATGGCATTGTTTTTACTTGGCATTGGACTTATGTAAAATATCTTGAACTTGTTGGTGGATGTGTTGGATCTATTCAATGAACCAGGTGGCTTTGACAGCTTTAGCTGGAGCATGCGATGAGTCTGCATGGGTGGCCGCAAGGAGTAGTGCAACATCGATGGGACCCAATGGTTGAAATCCCAACCCCACCTGAAAGGGGTTATGGTTGGTTGAGATATGTATGGCTCTATTGTAGTTGTGCTAAACATAGGGAAGACTCTCCTCCCAGGTGCGAGGGTGCTTGGAATTGTACATGCGCAATATGTGCCTAATCATTCGGTTGACCACCTCAGTTTGGTCATCCATCTAGGTGTGGAAGGCAGTGGATTTGGTGAGCTTGGTGTCCAACAGTGACCAGAGGCTCGACCATAATGTCATGAGGAACCAACTGTCCTGATCTGAGAGAATGGTTTGTGGAATTCCAAAGTGTACCCAGACTCATTCAAAGAAGAGCTTGGCAGTGGCCTCCACTGTGATGCTCTTCTTGCAGGTGACCATAATCACCATCTTGGAAAAGCGATCAACAACCACAAAACACAGTTATTTCCCTGCTTGGTGGATGGAAGGCCCAACATGTAGTCCATTGAGATGGATTCTCAGGGCATAGCAGGAGTAGGCAGAGGAGTGTACATGCCTTGTTTCTTAGTGGTTGGTTTGGCAATAACGTAGGCAATGCAGGACCATATATGCTTGTTGAGATGCTGTCGAAGTTTCAACCAATAGAAATGTCAATGCAACATTGCCATTGTATTTTCCACGACGAAGTGTTCTGCCACCCGACTATAGTGGGATTCCCAAACAACTTCGCTCGCTCGCTTGGTGGACATAGAGATGGCCCAGATGGAACAACAACCTGTCTAGAAGATGGAAATTAGTGACAGTTGTGTTTGCACCCAACATCTGGTAGGTGTTGTCAAAGTCAATATTTGTATCATTGAGGTGGGGCCATCCGGAGGTCTAGTGGTCGCAAGAGTATAGCACTGTGGTGAGTGCCATGACTGGAGGTAGGCTGAGGCAATCAACGACTTGGTTGGTACTTCTTCTTTTATACTTGATATTGAGGTGGATATGCTACAAATATGAGGACCACTTCTGATGGCGGTCATTCTGCGTCTACATGAACTGCAACGACTTATGATCAATGTGGATGACTGTCTCCTTCCCGAGAATGTGATACCTCCACTGGTGGCAGGCTTGCAGAATGCAGTACATTTCTTTGTCATAAGTAGGGTACTTACGGATGCCATATGATAGTGTCTCACTATGATTGGCCACGAGGTGGTCGTGATGAATGAGGACTGCGACCACAACATAGTCTGAAGCATCTGTCTCGATCTCAAAGCATTGATGTAGGTCAGGGGCTGAGCAAAAGCGTTGCTTCAGATCATCAAATGTTTTCTATTGGGACAGGTCCCACACAATTTTTTCCTTACCACCACCCTTTCTTATTTGGCTAAGGACCCATGCAATATGGGAGAATCCCAAGACGAACCTGCTATAGAAATTGGCAAGGCCTAAGAAGCTCTGAAGCTCAATGAGCGTGGTTGGGGTTGGCAAGTCATAGATGACTTGGATCTTGGCTGGATCAACATGCACACCATGCACATCAACAATGTATCTTAGGTACTAGACCCCGTCCATGCCGAAGGAGCAGTTTTCAAATTGGAATATTGCTTGTGCTGCCGCAGAGTGTGCAGAACGTGCTGAATATGCTACAAGTGTTATGCCCAAGTCTTGTTGTAAATGAAGTTGCCATCCAGATACACCACCACAAAAGAATTAGTGAAAGGCCACAAGATATTATCCATCATCCTCATGAAAGTTGTTGGGGAATTTTTCAAACCAAAGGGCATGACCAGCCATTCAAAAAGACCTTCTTTTGAGTTGAAGGCAGTTTTACATACATCTATATGCTCTATTGATACCTAATGGTAGCCAGACTTCAGATCAATCTTACTGAAGTATTTCCCCCCCTTTAGATGATCAAGGAGATTGTCGATTCGGGTAATCAGGTACCGGTTCCTAACTATGATTTTATTTAGGGGCCCAGTAATCAATGCAGAGTCACCAGGTCACGTCTTTCTTCTGTCATAGCATGATTGGGATTCAAACAGGTGATGAGTTGGGTCGGGTGTGCCCCTTGCGAAAAAGTTCGTGGATATGATGCTTGATCTCCTCATTTTACAGCAAAGAGCAGTGATAGAGTGGCCCATTGGGTAGCGATGTGCCCGGGGTCAGATCGATGGGATGCTTGACTTGACAGTGCAGAGGTACCCCAGTAGGAGAGGAGAATATGTCTTTGTATTCTTCCATAACCTTATCCACTTGCTTCTGCTGCGTGGAGAGGTCGGTTGTAGAGGCCATGGATGTGGCTACAACCTTTCGCTCACTCTGAGAGAAAATCACGAAGAAGACAAACTTCCCAGTCTAAGAAATGACCAGTCTGCATTGCTTGGCAGAGATCAAGGAAATAACACTAGGTGGGACTACCTCAGGTATCTTGTATAATTTCATCTTCAAAGTAATAATAACACTGTGAGGCCTAGACTCATATATATCATGATGTTTCCATAAATAAAGTTGGCCCAAAATAACATCACAAACTTCAAGGGGATAAACATCACACAATACCTCATCTTTGAATGGCTTGATGTCCTACGACATGCGACACTCTTGGATGACGCAAAGATCACTTCCTTGACGGAGTTATCCGATGGTGTAAGGTTGCTTGTGCAACTTTGTCGGTAGGGATAGACTCTTGAAGACCTCTGCAAAGATGAGGTTCTTCTAGCTACCGCTAT
Source organism: Picea engelmannii (assembly GCA_009831015.1). Taxonomy (NCBI): domain Eukaryota; kingdom Viridiplantae; phylum Streptophyta; class Pinopsida; order Pinales; family Pinaceae; genus Picea; species Picea engelmannii. Next base: position 9,308 of record ML809893.1, read on the forward strand.
CAACGATGAAGTGCAGCCGAGTGCCTTTCACCCACATTTGTGAATGAAAGAGGTGCTCGCATTCCTCTGGCTCAACAAGTTCACTGGGATGGATCTTGGATGTAGCAACGGTGGCACTGGGTTTCACATCAATAATATGTCTCCCCTTTTCTAGTTTTGACTCGGAGTTGGAACCTACATCTGATTCAGAGGCTTTCACCTCAACCACTAATGGTTGTTTTGAGCAAAAATCAACAATGTTATGCGAGGGGTTCTTATGGAAGTCGCACCAATTCCCGATATCTTTCTTCATCTTCCCATTGTCCTTATTTTCTTACGACTTGAAATGATTGTCCTAAGGTTGCCCATCTTTTCTCTGTCATTTTTTTTGCGGGTTGGGTTGCCTTTTCCCTAGTTTTGTTGTGAGGGGTTCCCATACCCAAACAGTCGTGTCCTTTGTTTAAGCTTCTGCTCGATTTTGACTACATATCTATAGGTTGCACCCAAGGATGAGATGTCCAAAAACTCCAATTATGTTTGGATGTATCTATGCAGATCATTGGAGTACTTGAGCACCAAATCTCACTCAGAATATTTGATACCCAGCTTAGTGCGCAAGGTATGGAAGACATTGGTGAACTTTGTCACTGTTTGGTCTCTTTTCTGTCGCAGTGTGGTCCATCTTGTATACAAGTCCTCATAACTTCCAATAGGGTAGTATTGTTTCTTAATAACATCCCTGAAGGAACCCCAAGTGGGTGCAACTGCAAATAATGTGGATCCCTCTATTTCCTTTTTGCTCAAAGAAAGTCTCCCACCAATCTTTGACATGGGGAACGGCCTTGAGGAGCAAAAATGTAATCTTTTCTCTATCGAAAAAGTTGTGGACGGAAAATTACCCTTTTGGAAGGTTTAACCATTTATCTACGACATTTGCATCTATTTGACCTTCAAATATAGGAATATCAAAATTGATATGTACCTTGAAAGGGGTGGTGCCTCCACTTGAGGTGGATGTGTCGCTTGTCGCCAGTAGTCGAAGGATTTGTGCAAAGTTGTCCATCATCTCGTTCCACTATCGCTCAAGGGCTTCCTCGAGGAACATTTTGAAAGGATCTCTCATCCTGTCATCTTTCTTTTCTCCCGCCATGGATGGTTTCTTAGGCGTGTGATAGCAATTATCCTCAAGAGAAACAAGCTCAAGACCCAACTCTTTATTCCCTGACCGCGTCGGGGACATGCACTAAAAAACGACAAGGAGCAGATCACTTTGATACCACTTATCCGGATTTATGAATGGACCAAAATGAAAAAACAGATTTATAATATTAACACAGATACACAGTGATCAATAAAAAAGATACAGTAAAACTTGACTTATATTTAAAAAGAAATATGTTGAAAACTGTAAAATGCATACTGAAAACAAGCTTGCTAGAATGGTGGTCGCTTATCTCTGAGAAGAGTTGTGAGGACTATGCTCACTCTCATGAAGATGAGTACAATGAGGCTCTGAAGGCCTTTTTTCAATAAACATGAATGCCAAAACCCTAGGCATCCAAAAACCTAACGCTGAGAGATGAAGCGCCAAAAGTCATGTGGGTTCCATTGGGATAACTTAGTACATCAACTTCACGGGGTCGTAAATTTTGCATACGATCTCCGTTTAGGGCGCACGATAGCTTGTTTAAATTGTATTGACGAGGAGCTTTATTTAAAAGTATCAATGAGAGCCTTCACTATATTTGAGGTACATTATCGTGAAAAAAGCGTTGTTTAGGCCCTCAAAATGGCTCCGAAAGTTTGGGATCTGGAAAACTGCTAAAAATAGTAAGTTGCCAAAAAAAAAAACACCGGTTACAATAGGTGGGTGACCACCGATATCCTCCTGGATCATTCCTCTCCCCTTAGGAAGCAATGGTCTCCATTACGTTCAAATGAGGAACTTTCTACTGAATTTGGCCCCGGGTGAGCTACTTGCCTTGGTACAGGAGTTACCGTTCTTTAACAACCCGATAAAGCTGGATCTTTTGTTGGCAAGTGCCCTTGAACTTTGTGTCCACGATATGATCAGTGGATGCCAGTTCCATGCAGTCAGGATTGAGCTCCATTGGTGTCAATTGTTTTTCTATCTTTGAGGTGTCCAATAATGGTGGAAAATAAGGTCGAAGGAAGTCCACATTGAACACTGGGTGCAACCCAAGGAACGAGGGAAGGTTGAGCTCAAAATCATTGTCACCCACAGCCTTGGTGATGGTCTAATGTTTGTAACGGAGTAGACAAAGCTTTCGATGAGTCTTTGTAAGGTGTTATTTCTGTAAGTGCAACAAAACTTTGTCTCCCACCTGAAACTGTTGTGGCACCCGGTGTTGATCATGTCACTGCTTGTACTTGGCATTGGATTTCTGTAAAATATAGTGAACTTGTTGGCGGATGTCCTAGATCCGCTCAATGAACTGGGTGGCTTTGTCGGCTTCGGTTGGAGCATGCTATGATTATGCCTGGGTGGTCGCAAGGGGTAGTGCAACATCCATGGGACCCAATGGTTGAAATCCCAACCCCACATGAAAGGGGTTGTGGTCAGTTGAGCTATGTATGGCTCTATTGTAGCAGTGTTGAGAAAAGGGATGAATCTCATCTCAGGTGCGGGGTTCTTGGAATTGTACATGCACAGGATGTGCATGATCATCTGGTTGAGGACCTTGGTTTGGCCATCTGTCTGGGGGTGGAAGGCACTGGATTTGGTGAGCTTGGTGTCCAGTAGTGACCAGCGGCTCGACCATAATGTGTTGAGGAACCAACTATCCCGATCTGAGATAATGGTTTGTGGGATCCCAAAGTGTACCCACACTCATTCAAAGAAGAGCTTGGCAGTGGCCTCTGTTGTGATGCTCTTCTTACAGACGTCCATAATCACCATCTTGGAAAAGTAAGCAACAACCACAAAAGCACAGGCATTTCCCTGCTTGGTGGATGGAAGGCCTAACATGTAGTTTATTGAGATGGAATCCCAGAGCCTGGAAAGAGGAGGCAAAGGAGTGTACATGCCTTGTTTATTATTGCTCAGTTTGGCAATAGCACAGGCAGTGCAGTACTGGATATACTTATTAACATCTTGTCGAAGTTTCGGCTAGTATAAATGTCGATGCAGCATTGCCACTATCGTTTCCACGCCAAAGTGTCTTTCCACCCGACTGTAGTGGGATTCCCAAATCAGCTTCGCTCGCTTGCTTGATGGAATGCAGAGATGGCCCAGATGGCACAACACCTCGTCCTGAAGATGCAAATTAGTAACAACTGTGTTTGCTCCCAACATCTGGTAGGTGTTGGCTAAGTAAAGATATGTCGCATAGAGGTGGGGCCATTCAGAGGTCTCGTGGTTGTAAGAGTCTAGCACTGTGTTGAGTGCCACGGGTGGAGGTCGACTGAGGCAATCAACGACTCGGTTGGTACTTCATGTTTTATACTTGATGTTGAGGTGGAAATGCTGCAAATATGTGGACCACTTCTGATGGTTGTCATTATGCAAATTGCCTTGTGTCTGCATGAACTGCAATGACTTATGATCAATGTGGATGATTGTCTCCTTCCTGAGAATGTAATGCCTCCACTGGCAGCAAGCTTGCATAATTGAGTACATTTCTTTGTCGTAAGTAGGGTACTTACAAACATCATCTAATAGTGTATGACCATGATAGGTCGCAGGGTGGCCATGTTGAGTGAGGATTGTGCCCACATCATAGTCTGAAGCATTTGTCTTGATCTCAAAGGGTTGTTTCATGTTAGTTAATGTAAGCATTGGGGCTGAGCACAAGCGTTGTTTTAAATCATCGAAAACTTCCTGTTTGGACAGGCCCCACACAAATTTTTTCCTTACCACCACCTCTGGTTATTTGGTTGAGGGCCCATGCAATATGGGAGAATCCTAACACGAACCTACGATAGAAATTGGCAAGGCCTAAGAAGCTCTGAAGCTCGGTGAGCAGGGTTGGGGTTGGCCAGTCACAGATGACTTAGATCTTGGTTAGATCAACATGCACACCATGTGCATCAACAATGTATCCTAGGTACTGGACCTCTACCCCTATTGTTTCGGAAATGACTTCCTCTGCTGAAGAAGCTCATACTGTATGCATCAATTATTAGCAACTCTCTCTTAACAGACCATACATGACATTCTCTTAATATGAAACAAATTTTGTCTCCGAAAATAACATAAGACCCATGCAATCCAATTCATAAAATTTATTTAATAATTGTCAAATGAGCAGGGGGTGAAATAGGGTTCATGGGATATCTAGGGGGATTGTAATAAGTGAAAAAGTGATATCATGACAGGGAGTAAGAATAAGATTATTGCTCAACAATTCATTAAATAACTGATTGTACAAACAATATCAAAATATATCAGCTGCCATCTGTCTCTATGTCATTTTTTATCACTGTCATACAGAGTTTTAGTTTTATTTTAGTGAACAAGGTGTGAAAAATGTGTTTGGGATCGTGAGAGAATTTATAATGAGCGAAAAAGTGAGAAAATGAGAGAGAATTATATGGATATTGTTCATAAAATAAACTAAATCAACCATCAATCATAACTCTGTTTCAAATTCAATCCAAAAATCATCCACTTCCAAGACCAAAAATATTTAATTGTTCCTCAATTGCATACAGATTGCTTGGTGCCTTTAATAAACAATTTAATTTCCCAGAAATCTTCAATTTATATCTATCTGTGCATCTTACATAATGATTGTGCAAATCATTTCCAATTCCACAGTAACGACATAACCATTTGAGCCACAATCATGCATGCTCTAATGTTGATCTCTTCTTTTAAAATAAACAAAATATGCACAATGTTTCATGTTATCTATATCCAATATTCATCCTTGGTAATCAAATAACAATAGACCCAGCGCTAACAATCAACAGTCGACTTTCATCAACAATAATCAGGCCCAATTTAATCACTCACATGTCCCTTTTAAAACTGGAAAGACTTAAGAGCACGTTCGATGAACCAATCATACACACAGGTCTTCAATCATATAATCGACACAATCTTGAATCGACAACAACGGTCAACCCACAACATGTAGCCCTGAGCTTGATATCCATGTTCAATAACATATACAAACTTCCTTTTAAAAGAAATGATCCATAAAAGATAGAACCATATGATGTATGAAGAGAAGAGAACCATATCGACACGCATGTGTCTCTTTAAAACTTGATAGGGCCAAGATTATATTTGACGAATCAATCATACACAATTACTTTTACAATTCAATTGGAATCATGATCGTTCTAGGATTCGACACAGTAAGAAAGAACATAATCGACTAAAAGCAAAGCTCTCAGCTGTAGGTAACCATACTTTTCTTTATGTTCAAACAAATTCATCACAGAGAAGAAACACAAAGATTTGACCAAGAGATGGTCTTGAAATTAGAGAGATCGTGCCCTTTATAATTACCACAATAACTAAACTGGTAAACCAAAATCTTGACAGACCCCAGAAGGTGCCCAAGGAAAGTAGAAGCAAGTCAGACTCCGAGTCGTGCTCTTTAAAATTTAAATGCAGAGAGGTAACGAAAGTCTGCTTGATCTTAGAAAACACAGAGAGCTCATAATATTTTACATCCTCAAGAATTTACCACCGAGAAGCAACCACAGGTAACAAATATCATCTTGGAAGAACAAAGAGCCATGCTCTTTTAAAACACCACAATATTTCAACTTATAACACCAAGATCTTGATGGAACCATAAAGAGAATGCCCGAGTGGAAACAAGGCAATTTGAGCTCAACAACTCAGGCACACACATATGCCTCTAAAACTTTATTGCGGAGAGGAAACGCGGGTTAATTTAACAATGAAGAATACTCAAAAACACAGAGAGACCGTGTCTCTTCCCAACACCTAGGAGGTCGATAAATTTTGAAAAACAATTGACAGTGAGGCTTTGCAACATAACAGTCGGTCATTATAATAAATATGAGAGGAGCGGGTGTAAAAACTCTCGTGAAAATAATTCCAAAGCGCAACTCGTATCCATTCGATACATACACATGCCTCCATTAAACATTATGGGCAAAACAAGATTGGACTGTGGAAAGATTTCGGTGAAATGACAGTAAATAACAAGCCATGCAAACAATAACTTAGGGCTTAGCCAAAAAGAACCACACCATTGTCGACAATTGCATTTCAACCTAAAGAATGAATCATAACCCTCGACCGAGACGAAAAGGGTGACAACAACTGATACACAAAATGGTGGTAAAACCCCATGCGAATAAAACTCAAAACTTGTTGCACTATTGAAATTATTTCATAGAGAACCAGAATCAACCCCAAGATGACCACCATTTTCTTTTAAAACAATAACCAATGTGCATACTTTACAATCAATAACACCCATTTATTCCTTTCAAAATGCCAACATTTCACAGTAACCACAGAGAACACCATACACAACATTGAATACCGAGTCGAAAACTCAAGAAAGACACAGAACCCATGCAATCTTGACCCACCATTTAATTCATAATAAAAAGAGTCCATCATGAATGGAAAGCAAAGAACCATACCTGTGAAAAATCACTTCAATGATGAGCCGGTTTGAGTTTTCCCCTTCCAAAACCTGAAATCGTGGAGCTTCCACAACCAACAGAGAAAAATGCAACAAAGCTAGGGTGACAGGATCAAGGGAGATTTGGAGTGACGTGCAGTAAATGCACGTCGCTTCCTCACCTGACCCTATTCAATTTCACATACGAGCCAACCCTTTAACATAACATCAACCATTAAAATCAAACCATATCCAATCCATAATTCAATGCCATATCATTCGTATAGTTTCGATGCAATATCTATTGTATAGTGTGCCACCCGAAACATATCATAACTATACGTTAACCTTATGTCATAACTTCAACAATAATCATATGTTAACGCTACCATATGTACCTCCATATAACTCTTTAACAAAGCGCATAATATATCAGCTAGGTCCACCATTTCACATTTGTCACAAGGTTCATAGGTAATCTTTTTTCCATAGCTCTAGAACTTATACATAGTTTTTCCTTTTGTTTTGATCAAGCACCCATATAATCATATTATCTCTTTGCATAAAATCATGTATAAAAAAACAATGTTATAACATAACATAACACCTGTAACATAACATAATTCTCATACCCATAGCACTACCTCGTATTTTAAGGGAATATCAACAACATTTAGGAACAATGCATCAACCATCCATGTCGTCATATCAAATGAAACCAAGACTGCATCATCAAATGTATAGGATTGTGTAGGCAACATCATAACAACAACAACATGTAAGCGTAACATGTCTATCTTTGCACCTCTAGTCAACAAGGGGGTCCCACCTACTAGTTCAATATTATTATCATAAATAAATAATAGCGCTTAGCAATCCTTTGCGGGCAAAATTCATCGTTGTGATTTTAATTGTCAACAAACTGGCAACTCCATAGGGAAATATGTTTTCAACATATTAAGAACTCAAATTGTCTAGTTTCGCAGACCATGTAAACATCAAATCAAGAAGATATACATCAGAATGATTATGCAACAGGGGGAAGTGAGCGGTTTTAAGGGAAAAATGACTGTGGTTTTGGGAATAACTCATGGAAAGTGTTAAGTATGAGGGGGTTTATCCCTGTAAGAATAATCATCTGATTAATCATAGTAAAATCATTCTTGACTTTGAGGAGAAAAATATTTTGGTATGCTCTTTTGTCTTCTTGGAGTGGATGGAAGAAAAGGAAAGCAGAAGAGGGATAAAACCAACTATCTTATATAACAATAGTTGAAGCAGGTAACAATTTCAATGATGCTTTCAAGGGAAACATCGTGGCAGCTGTGTAACCTGATTGTTATTGATTAACAATACTTTGCATAATAACGTCGATGTGGCAAAACTGATCCAACATTTTATTTTGACAAGAAATGAAGTCAAATAAAAAAAACCAAAATAGCAAGAAATGAAATAACAGAAATGTAAAATCAAAGCAAATAAAACAAACTATAATACATAAAAAAAATCATACAACATTTAAACTTTCAAGTTGGTTCCACATAGTGTTTTAGGTGTGAATCGTTGGTACTATAGTAAAACAAGCGCTCTTGCAAGTCCTTTAGGATACAAGAATTTGCGTCCAAGACAAAAGCGATCTTAAAAGGACCCAACCATAATTTTTGGAACTTTGAATGCCTTCCTCTATCAGCATGAGTTGAATCTCATGATGATACCTTCTCATTAACCTTAAATTTGACAGCCTTGACACTTTTGTTGAAATATATTTGAACAATTTGTTGTCTTCTCTTTATATTATCCAAGGCAAACGTCCTTTGCTCCTCTAAAGCCAAAAGTGCATTCATTCTTTGAGAGATATCGAAAGAATTTAATTCTTCAACCTGTAGCATTAACCTTAGAGAGGAAAGTTCCATCTAGGTAGGCATAATGGCTTCTTGACCATAAACAAGATGGAAAGGAGTGCAGCCAGTGCTCACCTTGGTGGTAGTGCGATCTACCCAAAGGGCATAAGTGAGGAGAGTGTGCCATTGGCAAGGCTTATCTTCAATGAGCCTCTTGATAATTCTAACCAGATTCTTGTTGGTAGACTTGGCCTGCTCATTACCTTAGGGATAATAAGTTGACGAGGTAAAATGTTTAACCCCCAATTTAGCTAAAAATTGGGTCAACTTAGCAGAAATAAAGGCGGGACCATTGTCTGTAATAATTTCCAAAGCAAGACCAAATATGGAAAAAATATTAGTCTCAAGGAAAGAAATCACCTGCTCATCCTGCAAATGCTTAAGCGAGACAAATTCAGTCCATTTTGTAAAATAGTTTATGGCTGTCAAGATAAATAATTGCCTTGTTGAAGATGGAAGATTAATAGGACCAATAAAGTTCGGACCCCATTTTGAAAAAGGAAAGTCAAGGAGGACAGGTTGTAAAGGCATAGCAGAAAGACGTTCTTTCCCAACAAACTTCTGGCACTTGTCACGAGATCTTGAAAAATTATAAGAATCACGAAAGATTGAAGGCCAATAGTACCCTTTCCCAATAATCTTAAAAGCAATGGTTTTAGCAGAAAAGTGACCTCCTACATGAATAACATAATTTGAAGATCCATGAGTCTCTTGTAACAATTTGTGTGCTTCCTCATTGTTCACACAACGAAGTAAGATACCATCAGCACATCTCCTAAACAAGAAGTCTCCTATAATGATGTATCTAGAAGATTCGAGACAGAGCCTTCTTCTTTGATGGGTATCTAAGTTATCTGGACATCTTTGATTTTTCAAGTAATAAACCAGATCTTTGTACCAAGGATGTTCAACCGGAAGGATTTGATTGTCAATGTAATACAGTGCTAATAAAGAGCTATCTTGTTCATCAATTTCTTCACTTATTTCAGCATGTTGAGCTAAGTGAAGGACTAAGTCACGTCCCTTGATCATTTTAGAAGTCATGATGATTAGATCATGCTCCTGAATCTTGGCAAGCCAGTGTGCAAGCTTTCTTGAAAGATAAGTCTCTGAGAGTAAAAACTTAACAACAGGTAAAGGAACTTTTCCCATCGTATGCTTACCTAAGATGAAGTGGCGAAATTTTTCAACAACTTTAACAAGAGAGAAATCATGCTTTTCAATAAAAGAATATTTAAACTCATCATATGACAAACTTTGACTCATGTAAGCCACTGGTTTTTCATTAACTTGGTCATCACATTGCATGAGGATAGCATAAATTGTTTCCTCTGTGGCATTAGTATATATCATAAATTCTTTCTCAAAATTCGGCTTCGCCAAAACCGATACGGAATTGATTGCCTTCTTGATCCCTATGAAAGCATTTTCGACATCATTTGTCCAAGAAAAGGAGTGACCTTGCTTAAGAATATTATGAATTGGCTTGACCATTACAGCAAAATCAGGAACAAACCTACAGACGAAGTTAATAAGTAGGAGCAGAAGATTTAGGATGGCAGCAATCCTTTCGGGATCTATTCTTATTCCTGGATCAAAGACAATGTGCCCAAGGATCTTGCCCTTGGTAATGCCAAAAATAGACTTAGAAGGGTTTAAAGAAATGTTGGATTTCGTGCATCGCATGAGAATATTTCTAAGATGACCGAAATGATCTGATCAATTTTTGGAATACACAGTTAAGTCATCAAGATAAATCTGAATAATTTTGCCGATCAAATCGTCAAAATCTATTTGCATAGCTCTTTGGAAAGTGGCACCTGAATTAGATAAGACAAAAGGCATATGTTCATAAGCAAAAGTGCCCCAACGTGTAATAAAAGTGGTTTTATATTTATCTGTCCTTTTTACCTTGATTTGATTGTAACTAGAAAAATTGTCAAGTAAAGACAGCATATGTGACCCTGCAACTTGTTGCAAAATCATTTCCATATTAGGGAGAGGAAAATGGTCTTTAATACTAGCTCTATTCAATGCGCGAAAATCAACACATAATCTAATCTGACCAGTTGCTTTCCGAAGGGGAACTAAATTAGAAACCCACTCATAATACTTAACAGGGAAAATTATCCCAGCCTTCAAGAGTTTTCCAACTCCTTTCGAATAGTTTCTTCCAATGCTTCCAATGCAAGGTTAATGGGTCTTTGTTTTTGCCTAACCGGTTTTATGCCCTCCTTGATAAGAATGGCATGTTGAATAAGAGCAAGATCAAAACCATGAAGATCCTCATAAGACCAAGAAATTCAGCAAGCAACTTAGTGAACTTCAATTTTTCTTCATCAGAACATTGGGCACCTATTTTAACATTCTTTGGACAATCAGGTGTTCCAATGTTCAAGGAAATGGTTTCACCCACATTCCTTTTCGACTCCTTTTCTTTATGTTTTTCTTTGTTGCTTACATCACTTGATGAAAATGAACTTTCTAGAGGAGTCAAGCCCTTCGAAATTTTGTTATCTTCCATTGATATAATTTCCTTAGGTTTATAAGGTTCATTTTGAATGAAAGCACATATGCTCTCATCACTAGGGAAGACCAACCATGAATGTACATTGTCAGGGATATGTGGACGATAGAAAGATTGAAAGGTGAAATTAGGTCTTTGTGGCATAAGTTGCCGAGTAGGAGAGGCTGCAAAAACAACTAACCTGTTAGCCATTGAGTTCAATTCCCTTTTAACATGAGTGATGTTGAAAGATAACAAGTTCGAGATAAGTGTCCAAACAGTTTGGGTGTAACGTTTCATTAACTTGTTGCTAGGAGAATATATCTTACGCATAAGGTTTACAACAAGTTTGGAATCCCCAAAAACTGTAAGGTGACCACAACCTAAATTATAGGCATTTTCAATGCCTAGCAGTAACGCTTCAAATTCAGTGACATTGTTAGTGCAAGCAAACTCTAACCTATAGGAAAAGTTGTGAATTTTACCCACAAGAGAGTACAAGATAATACCAATTATGTTTCTTTCATTGGAGCATGAACCATCAAAGTGCATATGCGACATCCCATCCTCTATGTCGATTTTTTCCAAGGTAGTGTTGTCCTCATCTGGAAAGATGGAATACACTCCTAGGTCATCCTCGATATAATTTACATTAGGTTGTGGGATGCTTTCTATATAAGGTGAAATTCTTCCCTCCCTAAGGACTATGATGTTTTTACCATTCTGAAGAACGAACAAGTGTGTCCTGTCGAGCGAGACATATCCACCCCACAAAGCTTGACAATCTCTTCCTAAGATGATCGAGTAATTACTCATTAGCATATCGATTACCTGAATATTAAGGGTTGTCCTTATTTCAGGATGCGCGCACAAAACCAAGGTCACATCCTTGATCTCACCTATGCTCGTTTCTTGTAAACTATTACAAGAGAGCATGCCTCTGGCGTTTT
>ML809893.1:21271-68665 GCA_009831015.1 Picea engelmannii
CCCATATCCATATCAGTCACCACAGTGTGTGGGGGCACTATGATCAAAATCTATGATGGCCCACCAACATTAACAGACAAATTCGAAATGTAACTGCATATAATACATTAAATTATAAACATTTATGTTGTCTTTATTCCCTCGTCATTCCAAAGAGGATAAGGACAAAAGTTTCTAAATGAAAGGTCATCGAGGAAAGGCATAAGGGAAACAATCAAGCTGAATTTCAATAAATAGGGGGATTGTATCTGAATAAAGGGCTTTTGACTCTTGGAGATTTCATGTACTATTGTTAAAACTTTTAATGAGAAGAGGCATGTTTGGCCAAATTATTTATGGGAGAACTTTGATTCTCGTGTTGTACATGTTGTGGACTATTATGTTACGTTTCACTCAGCGCTCGAGTTTTGTAAGAGTGTACTTCATATTATAGAATATTCTTATGTATGTGTGTTGCATTCTTCTTGTTTTCATGTGGTTCACGGCACCAGATATTGGTGCTCGTTGTGTCCACAGAAACCCCCCACCCGAAATCCACGAGAGAACATAGGGAGGCCAAGTATTTTCGGAATATTGGGGGCTTAATAACAAAGAGCATCTTATAGACCCATTTAAGGGCACAACATGTCACTCACAAGGAATTGAACATGGGTGGGGAGGGTAACTTCCTCCCAACCACCCAAGCTACATCCAATGGATTTGCTTGTTGCATTCTTATTTATGTTGTTCAAGGAAAATTTGTTTGAATTAGTGGACATAGGATTGTAAATGATTGTTTAAATGTTAGACTATTATGGGTCTGCAGTTGTTTATTCATATTTCTATCTTTGATCGGTGTGAATTTCCCCCATCATATGAGGAAATTTCTGTTCTATTTGGCCCCAAGTGAGCCACTTGCCTTGGTGTAGGAGTTGCCCTGCTTTGACAACCCGATAAAGTTGGATCCATTATTGGCGAGTTCCCTTGACCTGTGTGTCTACGCTCTGATCAATGGATTCTTGTTCCATGCAGTCAGGGTTGAGCTCTATTGGCGTCAATTGTTCTACTATCTCTGAGGTGTCCAATAATGGTGGAAAATAAGGCCGAAGGAGGTCCACATTGAACATTGGGTGCAAGCCAAGGAAGGGGGGAAGCTTGAGCTCAAAAGCATTGTTACCCACAACCTTGGTGATGGTGTAAGGTCCATAATGGAGTGGACGAAGCTTCCAATGAGGCCATGCAAGGCGTTCATTCTGCAAGTGCAACCAAACTTTGTCTCCCACCTGAAACTGGTGTGGCACCCGATGTTGATCATGGAGTTGCTTGTACTTGGCATTGGACTTCTGTCAAATATCATGAACATGTTGGTGAATGTGTTGAATCCGCTAAATGAACCAGGTGACTTTGTCAACTTCAGTTAGAGCATACGACGAGTCTGGATGGGAGGTTGCAAGGGGTAGTGCAACATCCATTGGAGCCAATGGTTGAAATCCCAACCCCACCTGAAATGGGTTATGGTTGGTTGAGCTATGTATGGCTCTGTTGTAGTTGTTCTAAACATAGGGAAGACTCTCATCCCAGGATCAGGGGTGCTTGGAATTGTACATGCACAGGATGTGCACAATCATCCGGTTGATGACCTCGGTTTGGCCATCCGTCTGGGGATGGAAGGCAGTGGATTCGGTGAGCTTGGTGTCCAACAATGACCAGAGCCTCGACAATAATGTGTTGAGGAACCAGTTGTCCCGATCTGAGATAATGGTTTGTGGGATCCCAAAGTGTACCCACACTTATTCAAAGAAGAGCTTGGCAGTGGCCTCCCATGTGATGCTCTTCTTGTAGGTGGCTAGAATCGTCATCTTGGAAAAGCGGTCAACAACCACAAAAACACAATCATTTCCCCGCTTAGTGGATGAAAGACCCAACATGTATTCCATTGAGATGGATTCTCAGGGCCTAGCAAGAGTAGGCAGAGGAGTGTACAAGTCTTGTTTCTTAGTGGTCGGTTTGGCAATAACAAAGGCATTGTAGGACCGTATATACTTGTTGAGATACTATAGAAATTTCGGCCAGTAGAAATGTTGTTGCAACACTGCCATTGTCTTTTCCATGCTGAAGTGTCCTGCCACCCGGCTATAGTGGGCTTGCCAAATCAGCTTTGCTCGCTCACTTGATGAAACGCAGATATGGCTCAGATGGCACAGCAGCCCATCATCTGGTAGGTGTTGTATTTGCGCCCAACATCTAGTAGGTGTTGGCGAAGTCAGGATCTATCTCATATAGGTGGGGCCATCCGGAGGTCTCATGGCCGCAAGAGTTTACCATTATGGTGAGTGTTGCGACTGGAGGTCGGCTAAGAAATCAACGGCTCAATTGGTACTTCTTGTTTTATACTTGATGTTGAGGTGGAAGTGTTACAAATATGTGGACCACTTTTGATGGCGGTCATTCTATAATTTGTCTTATGTTTGCATGAACTACAGCGGCTTATGATCAGTGTGGATGATTGTCTCCTTCCCGAGAATTGAATGCCTCCACTAGCAGCAAGCTTACACAATGGAGTACATTTATTTGTTGTAAGTAGGGTACTTACGGACAACATCTGATAGTGTCTTACTATGATAGGCCATGGGGTGGTCGTCTTGAGTGAGGATTGTGCCCACAACATAGTCTGAAGCATCTGTCTCGATCTCAAAGGGTTGTTGCAGGTAAGGTAATGAAAGCAACGGGGTTGAGCACAAGCATTTCTTCATATCATCGAATGCTTTCAGTTGGGACAGGCCCCACACATTGTTTTCCTTACCACCACCCCTGGTTATTTGGCTGAGGGCACATGGAATATGGGAGAATCCCAACACAAACCTGCGATAGAAATTGGCAAGGCCGAAGAATATTTGAAGCTCAGTGAGCGTGGTTGGGGTTGGCCAGTCATGGATGACTTGGATCTTGGTTGGATCAACATGCACACCATGTGCATAAAAAATGTAGCCTAGGTACTATACCCTGGCCATGTCGAAGGAGCATTTTTCCAAGTTGGCATATAGTTTGTGGTGCCGTTGAATGTGCAGAACCTGTCGAATATGCTCCAAGTATTCTGGCCAAGTCTTGTTGTAGATGAGGATGTCATCCAGATACACCACCACAAAAGAATTAGTGAAAGGCCACAAGATATCATACATCATCCTCATGAAAGTTGTTGAGGAATTTTTCAAACTAAAGGGCATGACCAACCATTCAAAAAGACCTTCTTTTGACTTGAAGGTAGTTTTCCATACATCTATCTACTCTATTAGGACCTGATGGTAGCCCGAATTCAAATCAGTCTTACTGAAGTATTTCCCCCCCTTGAGTTGATCAAGGAGATCGTCGATTCATGGAATTGAGTATCGGTTTCTGACTATGATTTTATTTAGGGTCCAATAATCAATGCAGAGTCGTCAAGTCCTGTCTTTATTTTGCACCAACAAGATTGGGCTTCCACAAGGTGATGAGCTGGGTCGGATGTGCCCCTTATGGAGAAACTCTTGGATTTGACAATTGATCTCCTCATTTTCTAGCAGAGAGCGACGATAGACTGGCCCATTGGGTAGTGGTGCGTCAGAGGTCAGATCGATGGGATACTTGACTTGACAGTTCAGAGGTACCCGAGCAGGTGATGAGAAGATGTCTTTGTATTCCTCCACGACCTTATCCACTTGCTTCTGCTGCATGGAGAGGTCAGTCGCGGAGGCCATGGATGTGGCTGCAACCTTTTGCTCACTCTAAGAGTGAATCACGAAGAAGACAAACTTTCCGATCTAAGAAATGAGCTTCATGCATTGCTTGGCAAAGATCAAGGAAATAACACTAGGTGGGACTATCTTAGGTATCCTATACAATTTCATGTTCAAAGTAGTAATAACACTGTGAGGCCTAGACTCATATACATCATGATGTTTCTATAAATAAGGTTGGCCCAAAAGAACATCACAAACTTCAAGGGGAGAAAAATCACACAATACCTTATCTTTGAATGGTTTGATTCCATACGACTTGCGACATTGTTGGTTGACACAAAGATCACTTCCTTGAAAGAGCCATCCGATGGTGTAAGGTTGCGGATGCGACATTGTCGACAGGGCTAGTTGTTTGATGACCTTTGATGAGATGAGGTTCTTATGGCTACCTCTATCAATGATGAAGTGCATCAGAGTTTCTTTCACCCACATCTATGAATGAAAGAGGTGCTCGCCTTCCTCTGGCTCATCAGGTTCACCAGGTTGGATCTTGGTGGTAGCAACGGTGGCAGTAGGTTACACGTCAATGATCTGTCTCCACTTTTCTGGTTCTTACTGAGAGTCATAACATGCATCTGATTTAGAGGCTTTCACCTCAGCCACCAATGACTACTTTGAGCACCAATCAGTAGTGTTATGCCAGGGGCTCTTATGGAAGTCGCACCACTTCTCGATATCTTTCTTCGTCTTCCCATTCTCCTATTTTTCTTGCGGCTTGGACTGGTTATCCTGAGGTTGCTCATATTTATTATGTCCTTTGTTTTGCGGGTTGGGGATGCCCTTGCCTTGCTTCTACTGTGAGGGGTTCCCAGAGCCAAATTGTCGTGTCTTTTGTCTAAGCTTCTGCTCAGTTTTGATGGCATATCGATAGGTCGCGCCCAAGGAGGAGATGTCCAAAAACTCCATTTCTGTTTGGATGTATCTATGCAGACCGTCGTGGTACTTGAGTAACAGATGTCACTCAAAATATTTGATACACGGCTTGGTGCACAAGGTATGGAAGACATTGGTGAACTCATGCATTGTTTGGTCTCTTTCTTGCCGCAGTGTGGTCCATCTTGTATACAAGTCATCATAACTTCCAACAGGGTAGTATTGTTCCTTAATAAAATCCCTGAAGGAATCCCGAGTGGGTGAAACTGCAAATAATGTGGATCCCTCTATTTCCTTTTGCTCACAGAAAGTCTCCCACCAATCTTTGACATGGGGGATGGCCTCGAGGAGCGGAAATGTAATCTTTTCTCTATCGAAAAAGTTGTGGACAAAAAAATCCCCTTCAAGAAGGTTTAAGCATTTATCTACTACATCCCCATATATTTGACCTTCAAATATAGGAATATAAAAATTTATTTGTACCTTGAAGGGGGCGACGCCTTTGTTGGAGGTGGATGTGTCGCTTGTCGACAGTCGTCAAAGGATTTGTGCAAAGTTGTCCATCATCTTGTTCCTCTGTCACTCAAGGGCTTCCTCGAGCAACATTTTGAAAGGATATCATGTCCCGTTGTCTTTCTTTTCACCTGCCATAGACGGTTTCTTGAGCATGCGAGAGCAGTTTTCCTCAAGAGAAACAACCTCGATACCCAACTCTCTATACCTTGACTGCGTCAGGGACATGCACTAAAAAACGACAAGGAGCAAATTGCTCTGATACCACTGATCCAGATTTATAATATTAACACAAAGACACAGTGAACAATAACAGAGATACAATAAAACTTGACTTCTATTCAATAAGAAATATACTGAAAACTATAAAATGCACACTAAAAACAAGCTTGCTAGAATGGTGGCAGCTTATCTCTAAGAAGAGATGTGACAGCTACGCTCATTCGCAAGAAGATGAGTGCAATGAGGCTTTGAAGACCTTTTTACAATAAACATGAATGCCAAAACCCTAGACATCCAAAAACCTAACCCTAGGAGATGAAGCACCAAAAGTCATGTGGGCCCCATTGGGGTAAGTTAGTACATCAACTTCCCAGGGTTGTAACTTTTGTGTAATATCTCTGTTTAGGGTGCACGATAGCTCGTTGAAAATTTCTTGACGAGGAGACTTATTTAGCGGCAACAATGAGAGCCCTCGACTGAAAAAACATCGTTTAGTGCTCAAAATGGCCTCGAATGTTTGGGACCCAAAAAACTGGTAAAAATAGTAAGTTGCCAAAAAGTTGTTTTGAGCTAGTTGGAATAGGTGAGTGAACACTGAGATCCTTCTAGATCAATCCTCCCCCTGTAGGAAGAAATGGTCTCCATTGCATTGAGTTCCCCCATCAGATGAGGAAATTTATGTTGAATTTGGCACCAGGTGAGTCACTTGCCTTCGTGCAGGAGCTGCCATGATTTGACAACCCGATAAAGTTGGATCCTCTACTAGTGAGTGCCCTTGATCTGTGTGTCCACCATATGATCAGTGGATGCATGTTCCATGCATTTAGGTTTGCGCTATGTTTGATTCAATTGTTCTTCTATCTCTGAGGTGTCCAATAATGGTGGAAAATAAGGTCGAAGGAGGTCCACATTGAACACTGGGTGTAATCCAAGGAAGGGGGGAAGCTTGAGCTCAAAATCATTGTCACTCACAGCCTTGGTGATGGTGTAAGGTCCATAATGGAGTGGATGAATCTTCTGATGAGGCCCTATAAGGCGTTCTTTCTGCAAGTGCAACCAAACTTTGTCTCCCACCTAAAACTAGTGTGCCACGCAGTGTTGATCATGGCATTGTTTTTACTTGGCATTGGACTTATGTAAAATATCTTGAACTTGTTGGTGGATGTGTTGGATCTATTCAATGAACCAGGTGGCTTTGACAGCTTTAGCTGGAGCATGCGATGAGTCTGCATGGGTGGCCGCAAGGAGTAGTGCAACATCGATGGGACCCAATGGTTGAAATCCCAACCCCACCTGAAAGGGGTTATGGTTGGTTGAGATATGTATGGCTCTATTGTAGTTGTGCTAAACATAGGGAAGACTCTCCTCCCAGGTGCGAGGGTGCTTGGAATTGTACATGCGCAATATGTGCCTAATCATTCGGTTGACCACCTCAGTTTGGTCATCCATCTAGGTGTGGAAGGCAGTGGATTTGGTGAGCTTGGTGTCCAACAGTGACCAGAGGCTCGACCATAATGTCATGAGGAACCAACTGTCCTGATCTGAGAGAATGGTTTGTGGAATTCCAAAGTGTACCCAGACTCATTCAAAGAAGAGCTTGGCAGTGGCCTCCACTGTGATGCTCTTCTTGCAGGTGACCATAATCACCATCTTGGAAAAGCGATCAACAACCACAAAACACAGTTATTTCCCTGCTTGGTGGATGGAAGGCCCAACATGTAGTCCATTGAGATGGATTCTCAGGGCATAGCAGGAGTAGGCAGAGGAGTGTACATGCCTTGTTTCTTAGTGGTTGGTTTGGCAATAACGTAGGCAATGCAGGACCATATATGCTTGTTGAGATGCTGTCGAAGTTTCAACCAATAGAAATGTCAATGCAACATTGCCATTGTATTTTCCACGACGAAGTGTTCTGCCACCCGACTATAGTGGGATTCCCAAACAACTTCGCTCGCTCGCTTGGTGGACATAGAGATGGCCCAGATGGAACAACAACCTGTCTAGAAGATGGAAATTAGTGACAGTTGTGTTTGCACCCAACATCTGGTAGGTGTTGTCAAAGTCAATATTTGTATCATTGAGGTGGGGCCATCCGGAGGTCTAGTGGTCGCAAGAGTATAGCACTGTGGTGAGTGCCATGACTGGAGGTAGGCTGAGGCAATCAACGACTTGGTTGGTACTTCTTCTTTTATACTTGATATTGAGGTGGATATGCTACAAATATGAGGACCACTTCTGATGGCGGTCATTCTGCGTCTACATGAACTGCAACGACTTATGATCAATGTGGATGACTGTCTCCTTCCCGAGAATGTGATACCTCCACTGGTGGCAGGCTTGCAGAATGCAGTACATTTCTTTGTCATAAGTAGGGTACTTACGGATGCCATATGATAGTGTCTCACTATGATTGGCCACGAGGTGGTCGTGATGAATGAGGACTGCGACCACAACATAGTCTGAAGCATCTGTCTCGATCTCAAAGCATTGATGTAGGTCAGGGGCTGAGCAAAAGCGTTGCTTCAGATCATCAAATGTTTTCTATTGGGACAGGTCCCACACAATTTTTTCCTTACCACCACCCTTTCTTATTTGGCTAAGGACCCATGCAATATGGGAGAATCCCAAGACGAACCTGCTATAGAAATTGGCAAGGCCTAAGAAGCTCTGAAGCTCAATGAGCGTGGTTGGGGTTGGCAAGTCATAGATGACTTGGATCTTGGCTGGATCAACATGCACACCATGCACATCAACAATGTATCTTAGGTACTAGACCCCGTCCATGCCGAAGGAGCAGTTTTCAAATTGGAATATTGCTTGTGCTGCCGCAGAGTGTGCAGAACGTGCTGAATATGCTACAAGTGTTATGCCCAAGTCTTGTTGTAAATGAAGTTGCCATCCAGATACACCACCACAAAAGAATTAGTGAAAGGCCACAAGATATTATCCATCATCCTCATGAAAGTTGTTGGGGAATTTTTCAAACCAAAGGGCATGACCAGCCATTCAAAAAGACCTTCTTTTGAGTTGAAGGCAGTTTTACATACATCTATATGCTCTATTGATACCTAATGGTAGCCAGACTTCAGATCAATCTTACTGAAGTATTTCCCCCCCTTTAGATGATCAAGGAGATTGTCGATTCGGGTAATCAGGTACCGGTTCCTAACTATGATTTTATTTAGGGGCCCAGTAATCAATGCAGAGTCACCAGGTCACGTCTTTCTTCTGTCATAGCATGATTGGGATTCAAACAGGTGATGAGTTGGGTCGGGTGTGCCCCTTGCGAAAAAGTTCGTGGATATGATGCTTGATCTCCTCATTTTACAGCAAAGAGCAGTGATAGAGTGGCCCATTGGGTAGCGATGTGCCCGGGGTCAGATCGATGGGATGCTTGACTTGACAGTGCAGAGGTACCCCAGTAGGAGAGGAGAATATGTCTTTGTATTCTTCCATAACCTTATCCACTTGCTTCTGCTGCGTGGAGAGGTCGGTTGTAGAGGCCATGGATGTGGCTACAACCTTTCGCTCACTCTGAGAGAAAATCACGAAGAAGACAAACTTCCCAGTCTAAGAAATGACCAGTCTGCATTGCTTGGCAGAGATCAAGGAAATAACACTAGGTGGGACTACCTCAGGTATCTTGTATAATTTCATCTTCAAAGTAATAATAACACTGTGAGGCCTAGACTCATATATATCATGATGTTTCCATAAATAAAGTTGGCCCAAAATAACATCACAAACTTCAAGGGGATAAACATCACACAATACCTCATCTTTGAATGGCTTGATGTCCTACGACATGCGACACTCTTGGATGACGCAAAGATCACTTCCTTGACGGAGTTATCCGATGGTGTAAGGTTGCTTGTGCAACTTTGTCGGTAGGGATAGACTCTTGAAGACCTCTGCAAAGATGAGGTTCTTCTAGCTACCGCTATCAACGATGAAGTGCAGCCGAGTGCCTTTCACCCACATTTGTGAATGAAAGAGGTGCTCGCATTCCTCTGGCTCAACAAGTTCACTGGGATGGATCTTGGATGTAGCAACGGTGGCACTGGGTTTCACATCAATAATATGTCTCCCCTTTTCTAGTTTTGACTCGGAGTTGGAACCTACATCTGATTCAGAGGCTTTCACCTCAACCACTAATGGTTGTTTTGAGCAAAAATCAACAATGTTATGCGAGGGGTTCTTATGGAAGTCGCACCAATTCCCGATATCTTTCTTCATCTTCCCATTGTCCTTATTTTCTTACGACTTGAAATGATTGTCCTAAGGTTGCCCATCTTTTCTCTGTCATTTTTTTTGCGGGTTGGGTTGCCTTTTCCCTAGTTTTGTTGTGAGGGGTTCCCATACCCAAACAGTCGTGTCCTTTGTTTAAGCTTCTGCTCGATTTTGACTACATATCTATAGGTTGCACCCAAGGATGAGATGTCCAAAAACTCCAATTATGTTTGGATGTATCTATGCAGATCATTGGAGTACTTGAGCACCAAATCTCACTCAGAATATTTGATACCCAGCTTAGTGCGCAAGGTATGGAAGACATTGGTGAACTTTGTCACTGTTTGGTCTCTTTTCTGTCGCAGTGTGGTCCATCTTGTATACAAGTCCTCATAACTTCCAATAGGGTAGTATTGTTTCTTAATAACATCCCTGAAGGAACCCCAAGTGGGTGCAACTGCAAATAATGTGGATCCCTCTATTTCCTTTTTGCTCAAAGAAAGTCTCCCACCAATCTTTGACATGGGGAACGGCCTTGAGGAGCAAAAATGTAATCTTTTCTCTATCGAAAAAGTTGTGGACGGAAAATTACCCTTTTGGAAGGTTTAACCATTTATCTACGACATTTGCATCTATTTGACCTTCAAATATAGGAATATCAAAATTGATATGTACCTTGAAAGGGGTGGTGCCTCCACTTGAGGTGGATGTGTCGCTTGTCGCCAGTAGTCGAAGGATTTGTGCAAAGTTGTCCATCATCTCGTTCCACTATCGCTCAAGGGCTTCCTCGAGGAACATTTTGAAAGGATCTCTCATCCTGTCATCTTTCTTTTCTCCCGCCATGGATGGTTTCTTAGGCGTGTGATAGCAATTATCCTCAAGAGAAACAAGCTCAAGACCCAACTCTTTATTCCCTGACCGCGTCGGGGACATGCACTAAAAAACGACAAGGAGCAGATCACTTTGATACCACTTATCCGGATTTATGAATGGACCAAAATGAAAAAACAGATTTATAATATTAACACAGATACACAGTGATCAATAAAAAAGATACAGTAAAACTTGACTTATATTTAAAAAGAAATATGTTGAAAACTGTAAAATGCATACTGAAAACAAGCTTGCTAGAATGGTGGTCGCTTATCTCTGAGAAGAGTTGTGAGGACTATGCTCACTCTCATGAAGATGAGTACAATGAGGCTCTGAAGGCCTTTTTTCAATAAACATGAATGCCAAAACCCTAGGCATCCAAAAACCTAACGCTGAGAGATGAAGCGCCAAAAGTCATGTGGGTTCCATTGGGATAACTTAGTACATCAACTTCACGGGGTCGTAAATTTTGCATACGATCTCCGTTTAGGGCGCACGATAGCTTGTTTAAATTGTATTGACGAGGAGCTTTATTTAAAAGTATCAATGAGAGCCTTCACTATATTTGAGGTACATTATCGTGAAAAAAGCGTTGTTTAGGCCCTCAAAATGGCTCCGAAAGTTTGGGATCTGGAAAACTGCTAAAAATAGTAAGTTGCCAAAAAAAAAAACACCGGTTACAATAGGTGGGTGACCACCGATATCCTCCTGGATCATTCCTCTCCCCTTAGGAAGCAATGGTCTCCATTACGTTCAAATGAGGAACTTTCTACTGAATTTGGCCCCGGGTGAGCTACTTGCCTTGGTACAGGAGTTACCGTTCTTTAACAACCCGATAAAGCTGGATCTTTTGTTGGCAAGTGCCCTTGAACTTTGTGTCCACGATATGATCAGTGGATGCCAGTTCCATGCAGTCAGGATTGAGCTCCATTGGTGTCAATTGTTTTTCTATCTTTGAGGTGTCCAATAATGGTGGAAAATAAGGTCGAAGGAAGTCCACATTGAACACTGGGTGCAACCCAAGGAACGAGGGAAGGTTGAGCTCAAAATCATTGTCACCCACAGCCTTGGTGATGGTCTAATGTTTGTAACGGAGTAGACAAAGCTTTCGATGAGTCTTTGTAAGGTGTTATTTCTGTAAGTGCAACAAAACTTTGTCTCCCACCTGAAACTGTTGTGGCACCCGGTGTTGATCATGTCACTGCTTGTACTTGGCATTGGATTTCTGTAAAATATAGTGAACTTGTTGGCGGATGTCCTAGATCCGCTCAATGAACTGGGTGGCTTTGTCGGCTTCGGTTGGAGCATGCTATGATTATGCCTGGGTGGTCGCAAGGGGTAGTGCAACATCCATGGGACCCAATGGTTGAAATCCCAACCCCACATGAAAGGGGTTGTGGTCAGTTGAGCTATGTATGGCTCTATTGTAGCAGTGTTGAGAAAAGGGATGAATCTCATCTCAGGTGCGGGGTTCTTGGAATTGTACATGCACAGGATGTGCATGATCATCTGGTTGAGGACCTTGGTTTGGCCATCTGTCTGGGGGTGGAAGGCACTGGATTTGGTGAGCTTGGTGTCCAGTAGTGACCAGCGGCTCGACCATAATGTGTTGAGGAACCAACTATCCCGATCTGAGATAATGGTTTGTGGGATCCCAAAGTGTACCCACACTCATTCAAAGAAGAGCTTGGCAGTGGCCTCTGTTGTGATGCTCTTCTTACAGACGTCCATAATCACCATCTTGGAAAAGTAAGCAACAACCACAAAAGCACAGGCATTTCCCTGCTTGGTGGATGGAAGGCCTAACATGTAGTTTATTGAGATGGAATCCCAGAGCCTGGAAAGAGGAGGCAAAGGAGTGTACATGCCTTGTTTATTATTGCTCAGTTTGGCAATAGCACAGGCAGTGCAGTACTGGATATACTTATTAACATCTTGTCGAAGTTTCGGCTAGTATAAATGTCGATGCAGCATTGCCACTATCGTTTCCACGCCAAAGTGTCTTTCCACCCGACTGTAGTGGGATTCCCAAATCAGCTTCGCTCGCTTGCTTGATGGAATGCAGAGATGGCCCAGATGGCACAACACCTCGTCCTGAAGATGCAAATTAGTAACAACTGTGTTTGCTCCCAACATCTGGTAGGTGTTGGCTAAGTAAAGATATGTCGCATAGAGGTGGGGCCATTCAGAGGTCTCGTGGTTGTAAGAGTCTAGCACTGTGTTGAGTGCCACGGGTGGAGGTCGACTGAGGCAATCAACGACTCGGTTGGTACTTCATGTTTTATACTTGATGTTGAGGTGGAAATGCTGCAAATATGTGGACCACTTCTGATGGTTGTCATTATGCAAATTGCCTTGTGTCTGCATGAACTGCAATGACTTATGATCAATGTGGATGATTGTCTCCTTCCTGAGAATGTAATGCCTCCACTGGCAGCAAGCTTGCATAATTGAGTACATTTCTTTGTCGTAAGTAGGGTACTTACAAACATCATCTAATAGTGTATGACCATGATAGGTCGCAGGGTGGCCATGTTGAGTGAGGATTGTGCCCACATCATAGTCTGAAGCATTTGTCTTGATCTCAAAGGGTTGTTTCATGTTAGTTAATGTAAGCATTGGGGCTGAGCACAAGCGTTGTTTTAAATCATCGAAAACTTCCTGTTTGGACAGGCCCCACACAAATTTTTTCCTTACCACCACCTCTGGTTATTTGGTTGAGGGCCCATGCAATATGGGAGAATCCTAACACGAACCTACGATAGAAATTGGCAAGGCCTAAGAAGCTCTGAAGCTCGGTGAGCAGGGTTGGGGTTGGCCAGTCACAGATGACTTAGATCTTGGTTAGATCAACATGCACACCATGTGCATCAACAATGTATCCTAGGTACTGGACCTCTACCCCTATTGTTTCGGAAATGACTTCCTCTGCTGAAGAAGCTCATACTGTATGCATCAATTATTAGCAACTCTCTCTTAACAGACCATACATGACATTCTCTTAATATGAAACAAATTTTGTCTCCGAAAATAACATAAGACCCATGCAATCCAATTCATAAAATTTATTTAATAATTGTCAAATGAGCAGGGGGTGAAATAGGGTTCATGGGATATCTAGGGGGATTGTAATAAGTGAAAAAGTGATATCATGACAGGGAGTAAGAATAAGATTATTGCTCAACAATTCATTAAATAACTGATTGTACAAACAATATCAAAATATATCAGCTGCCATCTGTCTCTATGTCATTTTTTATCACTGTCATACAGAGTTTTAGTTTTATTTTAGTGAACAAGGTGTGAAAAATGTGTTTGGGATCGTGAGAGAATTTATAATGAGCGAAAAAGTGAGAAAATGAGAGAGAATTATATGGATATTGTTCATAAAATAAACTAAATCAACCATCAATCATAACTCTGTTTCAAATTCAATCCAAAAATCATCCACTTCCAAGACCAAAAATATTTAATTGTTCCTCAATTGCATACAGATTGCTTGGTGCCTTTAATAAACAATTTAATTTCCCAGAAATCTTCAATTTATATCTATCTGTGCATCTTACATAATGATTGTGCAAATCATTTCCAATTCCACAGTAACGACATAACCATTTGAGCCACAATCATGCATGCTCTAATGTTGATCTCTTCTTTTAAAATAAACAAAATATGCACAATGTTTCATGTTATCTATATCCAATATTCATCCTTGGTAATCAAATAACAATAGACCCAGCGCTAACAATCAACAGTCGACTTTCATCAACAATAATCAGGCCCAATTTAATCACTCACATGTCCCTTTTAAAACTGGAAAGACTTAAGAGCACGTTCGATGAACCAATCATACACACAGGTCTTCAATCATATAATCGACACAATCTTGAATCGACAACAACGGTCAACCCACAACATGTAGCCCTGAGCTTGATATCCATGTTCAATAACATATACAAACTTCCTTTTAAAAGAAATGATCCATAAAAGATAGAACCATATGATGTATGAAGAGAAGAGAACCATATCGACACGCATGTGTCTCTTTAAAACTTGATAGGGCCAAGATTATATTTGACGAATCAATCATACACAATTACTTTTACAATTCAATTGGAATCATGATCGTTCTAGGATTCGACACAGTAAGAAAGAACATAATCGACTAAAAGCAAAGCTCTCAGCTGTAGGTAACCATACTTTTCTTTATGTTCAAACAAATTCATCACAGAGAAGAAACACAAAGATTTGACCAAGAGATGGTCTTGAAATTAGAGAGATCGTGCCCTTTATAATTACCACAATAACTAAACTGGTAAACCAAAATCTTGACAGACCCCAGAAGGTGCCCAAGGAAAGTAGAAGCAAGTCAGACTCCGAGTCGTGCTCTTTAAAATTTAAATGCAGAGAGGTAACGAAAGTCTGCTTGATCTTAGAAAACACAGAGAGCTCATAATATTTTACATCCTCAAGAATTTACCACCGAGAAGCAACCACAGGTAACAAATATCATCTTGGAAGAACAAAGAGCCATGCTCTTTTAAAACACCACAATATTTCAACTTATAACACCAAGATCTTGATGGAACCATAAAGAGAATGCCCGAGTGGAAACAAGGCAATTTGAGCTCAACAACTCAGGCACACACATATGCCTCTAAAACTTTATTGCGGAGAGGAAACGCGGGTTAATTTAACAATGAAGAATACTCAAAAACACAGAGAGACCGTGTCTCTTCCCAACACCTAGGAGGTCGATAAATTTTGAAAAACAATTGACAGTGAGGCTTTGCAACATAACAGTCGGTCATTATAATAAATATGAGAGGAGCGGGTGTAAAAACTCTCGTGAAAATAATTCCAAAGCGCAACTCGTATCCATTCGATACATACACATGCCTCCATTAAACATTATGGGCAAAACAAGATTGGACTGTGGAAAGATTTCGGTGAAATGACAGTAAATAACAAGCCATGCAAACAATAACTTAGGGCTTAGCCAAAAAGAACCACACCATTGTCGACAATTGCATTTCAACCTAAAGAATGAATCATAACCCTCGACCGAGACGAAAAGGGTGACAACAACTGATACACAAAATGGTGGTAAAACCCCATGCGAATAAAACTCAAAACTTGTTGCACTATTGAAATTATTTCATAGAGAACCAGAATCAACCCCAAGATGACCACCATTTTCTTTTAAAACAATAACCAATGTGCATACTTTACAATCAATAACACCCATTTATTCCTTTCAAAATGCCAACATTTCACAGTAACCACAGAGAACACCATACACAACATTGAATACCGAGTCGAAAACTCAAGAAAGACACAGAACCCATGCAATCTTGACCCACCATTTAATTCATAATAAAAAGAGTCCATCATGAATGGAAAGCAAAGAACCATACCTGTGAAAAATCACTTCAATGATGAGCCGGTTTGAGTTTTCCCCTTCCAAAACCTGAAATCGTGGAGCTTCCACAACCAACAGAGAAAAATGCAACAAAGCTAGGGTGACAGGATCAAGGGAGATTTGGAGTGACGTGCAGTAAATGCACGTCGCTTCCTCACCTGACCCTATTCAATTTCACATACGAGCCAACCCTTTAACATAACATCAACCATTAAAATCAAACCATATCCAATCCATAATTCAATGCCATATCATTCGTATAGTTTCGATGCAATATCTATTGTATAGTGTGCCACCCGAAACATATCATAACTATACGTTAACCTTATGTCATAACTTCAACAATAATCATATGTTAACGCTACCATATGTACCTCCATATAACTCTTTAACAAAGCGCATAATATATCAGCTAGGTCCACCATTTCACATTTGTCACAAGGTTCATAGGTAATCTTTTTTCCATAGCTCTAGAACTTATACATAGTTTTTCCTTTTGTTTTGATCAAGCACCCATATAATCATATTATCTCTTTGCATAAAATCATGTATAAAAAAACAATGTTATAACATAACATAACACCTGTAACATAACATAATTCTCATACCCATAGCACTACCTCGTATTTTAAGGGAATATCAACAACATTTAGGAACAATGCATCAACCATCCATGTCGTCATATCAAATGAAACCAAGACTGCATCATCAAATGTATAGGATTGTGTAGGCAACATCATAACAACAACAACATGTAAGCGTAACATGTCTATCTTTGCACCTCTAGTCAACAAGGGGGTCCCACCTACTAGTTCAATATTATTATCATAAATAAATAATAGCGCTTAGCAATCCTTTGCGGGCAAAATTCATCGTTGTGATTTTAATTGTCAACAAACTGGCAACTCCATAGGGAAATATGTTTTCAACATATTAAGAACTCAAATTGTCTAGTTTCGCAGACCATGTAAACATCAAATCAAGAAGATATACATCAGAATGATTATGCAACAGGGGGAAGTGAGCGGTTTTAAGGGAAAAATGACTGTGGTTTTGGGAATAACTCATGGAAAGTGTTAAGTATGAGGGGGTTTATCCCTGTAAGAATAATCATCTGATTAATCATAGTAAAATCATTCTTGACTTTGAGGAGAAAAATATTTTGGTATGCTCTTTTGTCTTCTTGGAGTGGATGGAAGAAAAGGAAAGCAGAAGAGGGATAAAACCAACTATCTTATATAACAATAGTTGAAGCAGGTAACAATTTCAATGATGCTTTCAAGGGAAACATCGTGGCAGCTGTGTAACCTGATTGTTATTGATTAACAATACTTTGCATAATAACGTCGATGTGGCAAAACTGATCCAACATTTTATTTTGACAAGAAATGAAGTCAAATAAAAAAAACCAAAATAGCAAGAAATGAAATAACAGAAATGTAAAATCAAAGCAAATAAAACAAACTATAATACATAAAAAAAATCATACAACATTTAAACTTTCAAGTTGGTTCCACATAGTGTTTTAGGTGTGAATCGTTGGTACTATAGTAAAACAAGCGCTCTTGCAAGTCCTTTAGGATACAAGAATTTGCGTCCAAGACAAAAGCGATCTTAAAAGGACCCAACCATAATTTTTGGAACTTTGAATGCCTTCCTCTATCAGCATGAGTTGAATCTCATGATGATACCTTCTCATTAACCTTAAATTTGACAGCCTTGACACTTTTGTTGAAATATATTTGAACAATTTGTTGTCTTCTCTTTATATTATCCAAGGCAAACGTCCTTTGCTCCTCTAAAGCCAAAAGTGCATTCATTCTTTGAGAGATATCGAAAGAATTTAATTCTTCAACCTGTAGCATTAACCTTAGAGAGGAAAGTTCCATCTAGGTAGGCATAATGGCTTCTTGACCATAAACAAGATGGAAAGGAGTGCAGCCAGTGCTCACCTTGGTGGTAGTGCGATCTACCCAAAGGGCATAAGTGAGGAGAGTGTGCCATTGGCAAGGCTTATCTTCAATGAGCCTCTTGATAATTCTAACCAGATTCTTGTTGGTAGACTTGGCCTGCTCATTACCTTAGGGATAATAAGTTGACGAGGTAAAATGTTTAACCCCCAATTTAGCTAAAAATTGGGTCAACTTAGCAGAAATAAAGGCGGGACCATTGTCTGTAATAATTTCCAAAGCAAGACCAAATATGGAAAAAATATTAGTCTCAAGGAAAGAAATCACCTGCTCATCCTGCAAATGCTTAAGCGAGACAAATTCAGTCCATTTTGTAAAATAGTTTATGGCTGTCAAGATAAATAATTGCCTTGTTGAAGATGGAAGATTAATAGGACCAATAAAGTTCGGACCCCATTTTGAAAAAGGAAAGTCAAGGAGGACAGGTTGTAAAGGCATAGCAGAAAGACGTTCTTTCCCAACAAACTTCTGGCACTTGTCACGAGATCTTGAAAAATTATAAGAATCACGAAAGATTGAAGGCCAATAGTACCCTTTCCCAATAATCTTAAAAGCAATGGTTTTAGCAGAAAAGTGACCTCCTACATGAATAACATAATTTGAAGATCCATGAGTCTCTTGTAACAATTTGTGTGCTTCCTCATTGTTCACACAACGAAGTAAGATACCATCAGCACATCTCCTAAACAAGAAGTCTCCTATAATGATGTATCTAGAAGATTCGAGACAGAGCCTTCTTCTTTGATGGGTATCTAAGTTATCTGGACATCTTTGATTTTTCAAGTAATAAACCAGATCTTTGTACCAAGGATGTTCAACCGGAAGGATTTGATTGTCAATGTAATACAGTGCTAATAAAGAGCTATCTTGTTCATCAATTTCTTCACTTATTTCAGCATGTTGAGCTAAGTGAAGGACTAAGTCACGTCCCTTGATCATTTTAGAAGTCATGATGATTAGATCATGCTCCTGAATCTTGGCAAGCCAGTGTGCAAGCTTTCTTGAAAGATAAGTCTCTGAGAGTAAAAACTTAACAACAGGTAAAGGAACTTTTCCCATCGTATGCTTACCTAAGATGAAGTGGCGAAATTTTTCAACAACTTTAACAAGAGAGAAATCATGCTTTTCAATAAAAGAATATTTAAACTCATCATATGACAAACTTTGACTCATGTAAGCCACTGGTTTTTCATTAACTTGGTCATCACATTGCATGAGGATAGCATAAATTGTTTCCTCTGTGGCATTAGTATATATCATAAATTCTTTCTCAAAATTCGGCTTCGCCAAAACCGATACGGAATTGATTGCCTTCTTGATCCCTATGAAAGCATTTTCGACATCATTTGTCCAAGAAAAGGAGTGACCTTGCTTAAGAATATTATGAATTGGCTTGACCATTACAGCAAAATCAGGAACAAACCTACAGACGAAGTTAATAAGTAGGAGCAGAAGATTTAGGATGGCAGCAATCCTTTCGGGATCTATTCTTATTCCTGGATCAAAGACAATGTGCCCAAGGATCTTGCCCTTGGTAATGCCAAAAATAGACTTAGAAGGGTTTAAAGAAATGTTGGATTTCGTGCATCGCATGAGAATATTTCTAAGATGACCGAAATGATCTGATCAATTTTTGGAATACACAGTTAAGTCATCAAGATAAATCTGAATAATTTTGCCGATCAAATCGTCAAAATCTATTTGCATAGCTCTTTGGAAAGTGGCACCTGAATTAGATAAGACAAAAGGCATACGTTCATAAGCAAAAGTGCCCCAACGTGTAATAAAAGTGGTTTTATATTTATCTGTCCCTTTTACCTTGATTTGATTGTAACTAGAAAAATTGTCAAGTAAAGACATCATATGTGACCCTGCAACTTGTTGCAAAATCATTTCCATATTAGGGAGAGGAAAATGGTCTTTAATACTGGCTCTATTCAATGCGCGAAAATCAACACATAATCTAATATGACCAGTTGCTTTCCGAACGGGAACTAAATTAGAAACCCACTCATAATACTTAACAGGGAAAATTATCCCAGCCTTCGAGAGTTTTCCAACTCCTTTCGAATAGTTTCTTCCAATGCTTCCAATGCAAGGTTAATGGGTCTTTGTTTTTGCCTAACCGGTTTTATGCCCTCCTTGATAAGAATGGCATGTTGCATAAGAGCAAGATCAAAACCATGAAGATCCTCATAAGACCAAGAAATTCAGCAAGCAACTTAGTGAACTTCAATTTTTCTTCATCAGAACATTAGGCACCTATTTTAACATTCTTTGGACAATCAGGTGTTCCAATGTTCAAGGAAATGGTTTCACCCACACTCCTTTTCGACTCCTCTTCTTTATGTTTTTCTTTGTTGCTTACATCACTTGATGAAAATGAACTTTCTAGAGGAGTCAAGCCCTTCGGAATTTTGTTATCTTCCATTGATATAATTTCCTTAGGTTTATAAGGTTCATTTTGAATGAAAGCACATATGCTCTCATCACTAGGGAAGACCAACCATGAATGTACATTGTCAGGGATATGTGGATGATAGAAAGATTGAAAGGTGAAATTAGGTCTTTGTGGCATAAGTTGTCGAGTAGGAGAGGCTGCAAAAACAACTAACCTGTCAGCCATTGAGTTCAATTCCCTTTTAACATGAGTGATGTTGAAAGATAGCAAGTTCGAGATAAGTGCCCAAACAGTTTGGGTGTAACGTTTCATTAACTTGTTGCTAGGAGAATATATCTTACGCATAAGGTTTACAACAAGTTTGGAATCCCCAAAAGCTGTAAGGTGACCACAACCTAAATTATAGGCATTTTCAATGCCTAGCAGTAACGCTTCAAATTCAGTGACATTGTTAGTGCAAGCAAACTCTAACCTATAGGAAAAGTTGTGAATTTTACCCACAGGAGAGTACAAGATAATACCAATTATGTTTCTTTCATTGGAGCATGAACCATCAAAGTGCATATGCGACATCCCATCCTCTATGTCGATTTTTTCCAAGGTAGTGTTGTCCTCATCTGGAAAGATGGAATACACTCCTAGGTCGTCCTCGATATAATTTACATTAGGCTATGGGATGCTTTCTATATAAGGTGGAATTCTTCCCTCCCTAAGGACTATGATGTTTTTACCATTCTGAAGAACGAACAAGTGTGTCATGTCGAGCGAGACGTATCCACCCCACAAAGCTTGACAATCTCTTCCTAAGATGATCGAGTAATTACTCACTGGCATATCGATTACCTGAATATTAAGGGTTGTCCTTATTTCAGGATGCGCACACAAAACCAAGGTCACATCCTTGATCTCACCTATGCTCGTTTCTTGTAAACTATTACAAGAGAGCATGCCTCTGGCGTTTTCATTTGTACAAGACAAGCCTAGCTCTTCCATAATAATCTTCGACATTACACTTGGGCCTGGACCGCCATCAATGAGACAACAATGGGCTATTTTGTCCATAATCTTTACAGAAATAAAAAATGGGGTTTTTTTTACAAGGTGTCTAAAGTTATGTAAACCTACTTTATTTATAGTTGAATCCTCTTCATCTACCTCTTCAGAGAGATTGGCTGCAATGGAAGCTTTTCCTTCCATGAAAATTTTCAGATGCTTTTGTTGCTTAGGGATGACAGCCATGTCCAGGAGGGTGGCATCAACTTTAATATTATCCAATTGATTAAGAATGATGTATTTGGAAGAGGGAAGAGCGGAGGTAGTTCCTTGACTGTCAGGAGCCTTAGAAACCTGAACAGTAGCAGCTGGTGAAGATGAGCTTGGGCTAGAAGAAGTGCGAGAAGGATCATATTTACCTTTCGAAGCATGGGATTTATTCCTAGTATTTATGATCATAACATCCTCTGGCTGTGCAAATTCTAGAACAACAATAGTAGTTTCAGTACTTTTACCAAAGATTTTATCTCTAACACTCTTATTTACCTCACACATACTTTACTCATGGTGTTCCTCGCAAAAGTTACACCAACTACGAGGCATGATGGCTTTAGGTTGAAAATTGTTTTCATTTGGATTCCTAAAGGGTGGTGAAGAAGAAGATGAGGCCCCAGGGGTAACTGAGGGGAATTTCCTTTCCGCTCATATGTTATCATTCGATTATTCATGTCTTGTACAAGTTGTAAGAAGGCAGACATGTTCGTCTGTTTAACTGAGTCTCCCTTAGGAAGACCTGTTCTTTCAAGTTGTTGTTCATACTCTAAACAAGTATGCAGAGTGAGACAAAGGTTATCAATGGATTTTTCCTCAAGCCTATGACGGTAGGGGGAAGGTAGAGCATTATAATAATGCATGAAAGTGGCTTGGTTCTAAGGGCGAATAAGTTCGGGAATTTGGTTATATTATTTGGTGAAACGCAAGTTGAAAGACTTGATAGTTTCACTGTCTTTATAAGCAATGTTAATGTACTCCCCTAACTGCTCTGTTGAGCTTTTGGACTGCCCATAGGTAGACCTGAACCAATATGCCAACTCCTCCCAAGTAGAAAGAATCTTAGGAGGAAGGTAAAAGAAATCCACTGCAACCTTCCCTTCGAGGGAATTAACAAATAAGCGCATACAAGTCTTATTGTCAATGGCTCCTATGTTATGACAGGCATTACAAAATGCCACCAAGTGTTCATTCGTAGTGACCGTGCTATTCCCTGAAAAACCTAGGGAGATGTTCTTTGAATTTAGGAAGTGGATGAGTAGCAGGTGCTAGGTTAAGAGGGTAAGAAACATGCCACAGAGTAGTTGTAGCATCTTCTTCAAACTGAAAAAGCCCATACTTTTTTACGACTTTGGCAGGGTTTGTAGTAGATTGGACAGGGACTTGATGACTATACAAGCTACCAATCACTGACGATGCTAAAGGTTGAGATGAAGAAGCACCTCCAGTGCCACCAGATCCACCAATAGATGCCATCTTGTGAACGATAGGTAAGGGAGAGAAAGATGAACTGGCTGAATCAGACAAATTTCTCCTTAGAGTACTTTGTTGGACTGACAAAACAATGTTTCTTCTTCCTATTTCAACAATAGGGTTGATCTTAGGTGATAAACCTTTTCTTCTCTTAAATATGTGAGGGTTTAAGGACATGAAAAGAATATCAAAACTTCAGGAAAAAGAAAAGTTATGGTTGATTCCTATGTTGTATTTGCCTAGCTTCCCAACATTCTCGAACACTTATGTCTTGTTCAATCACTGTCCATGAGCATTCAAGCTCAACCTGGGTATTAACGGTCTCTAAGATGGTATTAAACAAGGTTAACGCAATGTTGGTCTGATCTTTAAGACCAGGCTCAATATTGGGCTGCCTTGCAATATGTACAGTCATGAAAAAAAGAAATAGTCAAAGAATAAAAAATAGAAATATAAACATATTCAATGATAATCAAGCATAGAATCAACCAAAAAGATATGGAAGATCTCCTCAGTATGGTCACCAAATAAATGTTGATGAAAAGATATGAATTTATCTTACTCAAACATTTTCGAATCTTGCTTGGCTAAGGCAAGATAGCCAGGAATATTACCCTATGTTTATAGCCTCAAAATGTATTACTCAATCCACAAGTATTAATTACAAGGGCTTAGGTTGATTTTTTAAAATAAAAGATTGTTGCAAAATATAACATTTTTATATAATTTTTTGAATATATGCAGATTGCAGAAAGTAAATGTGGAGATCAAAAGAAAAAATACCAAGTCATAGATTAACCCAAATGAGTCAGAATAACAATCGCTTTATTTCATTCCAATAAATCAAAAGTATCTTTCTCTTTACAAAAATCCCTGTGGGGGCATGGACCAAGGTCAAACTTAGAAATCCCCGATGAAAACCATATAAAAGGACTCTGACAAGAAGTAAAAACTAAACTTTAAAATCTGGATCAACTTGCCACAGACTGTTGCCCACTTGACTCTACACAATATCCTT
Source organism: Picea engelmannii (assembly GCA_009831015.1). Classification (NCBI taxonomy): domain Eukaryota; kingdom Viridiplantae; phylum Streptophyta; class Pinopsida; order Pinales; family Pinaceae; genus Picea; species Picea engelmannii. Next base: position 45,066 of record ML809893.1, read on the forward strand.
TATCAGTCATGAAATTCAATTCATAAACAGACAAGTCTACACAGACTATCAAAGATATATCAACACCTCCGAAACAAACATTTGAATGATACGGTTCAACCTTGAACCTTGCTGTCTAAAATAGGACCCTGCTGTCATAAAAGAGAATTAGGCTTTTAATGAATTGAATAATGAATGAAAAATGAACTATCTCAATAAAACTCAACAACAAACCTTAGTATGCTTTCTCCTTCTATTGTCCCTTTGTTCTTCCTTCTCATTTGGTTTATGCATTCGAAATTAGTTGAAGTAGTTTAACTACCTCATTTAGTTAAGTTAACTAAAACTTAACTAATCTTTAGTTTAGGGGAAGTAATAATAATAATAATAATTAAGGGTCTTTAAATAATAACTAAGTAGGTGGGACCCCTTGTGACTCCCTTTTTATTTCTTAACAAAAATAAACATAATTAGTTAACCAATAAAACATACGCCTCCTTGTGGCTCCCATAATTATTTCCACAATTTGAAATTTAAATATCAGAAATATTTCAAATTATATCCAAAATATCCAAAAATTAGTTTGTTGTCCAAAACTTTTTGCAGTCCATTGTCCTCCACAAATCAATTATAAACACATAATCAAAATCCATATTTGCCACTTTGAGAGGCAATTATTCCTTTGTTGTTGTTGTCCTCCCTGGATTTCCTTTAATTAACCTTAGGTTGGGTGGAACCTTGTGGATTGATCTCACTAATGACATGGGCACAGTCATCCCTCAAGTGCATACGGGAGGACACTAACTTGGCTGAGTCACTTGAAGGGGAGGATGGAGCAACAACAACTTTACCTTTTTCATGCACAAGGTGGGCCTCGGTTTTGAGTCTTTTGCTTGCATGGGAGGATTGTATAGGTGAATGTGCATGGGCAATCTAAACATTTGGGTTTACAGGTGGAGGAGGAGGAGGTAATGACAAGTTTTTCCAGCCACGATGGTGGGAGACTAATGGGTGACAATCTCATGCCATCCATTATTCTCGGGAACTTTAGGTTGCAAAGATACATGGGGAGGCACACGAATACCAGGAACATGTTGGGGCTGGAAGGGAGGCCTCTCTGGTCTAGGCTGGACTATCCCTTGCCCAATCCAATTGAAAAATCCAGCTTGAAAGAGCTGGTTTAACTCTTGAGGATCGACATCGAAATTTATTGAGAATCTGGGTCTTCTGGGTCCTCTGTTCCAATTTCCTCTGCCCCTGTTGTTTTGGCCATGACTTCCTCTGCTAAAGAAGCTCATCCTGTATGCAACAATTATTAGCAACTAGCTCTTAACAGACCATACATGACATTCTCTTAATATGAAACAAAGTTTGGCTCATAAATTAATGTAAGATCCATGCAATCCAATCCATAAAATATATTTAATAATTGTCAAATGAGTAGGGGGTGAAATAGGGTTCATGGGATATCTAGCGGGATTTTAATAAGTGAAAAAGTTATATCATGACAGGAAGTAAGAACATGATTACAAACAATATCAGAATATATCAGTTGCCATCTATCTCTATGTCATTTTTTATCACTGTCATTCTGAGTTTTAATTTTATTTTAGTGAACAGGGCGTGCAAAATGAATTTGGGATAGTGAGGGGATTTATAATGAGCGAAAAAGTGAGAAAATGAGAGGGAATTATACAAATATTGTTCATAAAATAAATTAAATCAAACATCAATCATAACTTTGTTTCAAATTCAATCCAAAAAGCAACCACTTCCAAGACCAAAAACATTTAATTGTTCTTCAATTGCATACATATTACTTGTTGTCTTTAATAAACAATTTAATTTTCCCATAAATCTTCAATTTATATCAATCTATGCATCTTACATAATGATTGTGCAAATCATTTCCAATTCCATAGTAAAAACATAACCATTCGAGCCACAGTCCTGCATGCTCTAATGTTGATCTCTTCTTTTAAAATAAACAAAATATGCACAGTGATTCATGTTATCTATATCCAATATTCATCCTTGGTAATCAAATAACAATAGACCTAGCGCTAACAATCAACAATCGACTATCATCAACAATAATCAGGCACGATTTAATCACTCACAGGTCCCTTTTAAAATTGGACAGACTTAAGAGCATGTTCAATGAACTAATCATACACAGAGGTCTTCAATCATATAATCGACACAATCTTGAATCTACAACAACAGTCAACCCACAACATGTAGCCTTGAGCTTGATATCCATGTTCATTAACATATACATACTTCCTTTTAAAACAAATGATCCATAAAAGATAGAACCATATGATGTATGAAGAGAACGTAACCATATCGACACACATGTGTCTCTTTAAAACTTGACAGGACCAAGATTATATTTTATGAATCGATCATACACAATTGCTTTTACAACTCAATTGGAATCATGATCGTGTTAGGATTCGACACAGTAAGAAAGACCATATTCGACTAAAAGGAAAGCTCTCGGTTGTAGGTAACCATACTTTTCTTTATGTTCAAACAAATTCATCACAAAGAGGAAACACAGAGATTCGACCAAGATATGGTCTTGAAATTAGAGAGCTCGTGCCCTTTGTAATTACCACAATCACTAAACTAGTAAACCAAAATCTTGACAGGCCCCAAAAGGTGCCCGAGGAAAGTAGAAGCAAGTCAGACTCCAAGTCGGGCTCTTTAGAATTTAAATGCAGAGAGGTAACGAAGGTCTGCTTGACCTTAGAAAATACAAAGAGCTCAACCATCGAGAAGCAACCACATGTAACAAATATCATCTTGGAAGGACATAGATCCATGCTCTTTTAAAACACCACAGTCTTTCAACTTATAACTCCAAGATCTTGACATAACCATAAAGAGAATTCCCGAGTGGAAACAAGGCAATTTGAGCTCAACAACTCAGGCACACACAGATGCCTCTAAAACTTTATTGCAAAGAGGAAATGAGGGTTAATTTAACAATGAAGAATACTCGAAAACACATAGATACCGTGTCTCTTCCCAACACCTAGGAGGTCAATAAATTTCGAAAAACAATTGACAGTGAGGCTTCACAACATAACAGTCGATGATGGTAACAGAGATGAGAGGAGCGGGTGTGAAAAATCTCATGAAAAGAATGCCAGAGCGCAACTCGTATCCATTTGATACATACACAGGCCTCCATTAAACATTTTGGGCAAAACAAGATTGGACTATGGAAATCTTTCAGTGAAATGAAAATAATGAACAAGCCATACAAACAATAGCTCAGGGCTTAGCCAAAAAAGAACCACACCATTGTCGACAGTTGCATTGCAACCTGAAGAATGAATCACAACCCTCGACCGAGACGAAAAGGGTGACAACAACTAATACACAGATTGGTGGTAAAAACCCATGCGAATAAAACTCAAAACTTGTTGCACTATTGACATTATTTCACAGAGAACCAGAATCAACCCCAAACTTACCACTATTTTCTTTTAAAACAATAACCAATGCGCAGAATTTACAATCAATAACACCCATTACTTCCTTTCAAAATGCCAACATTTCACAGTAACCACAGAGAACACCATACACAACATTGAATGCCGAGTCGAAAACTCAAAAAAGACATAGTTTTGATGCTAGAAATGCCTGATGTTGCATTTCTAGCATTGAAACTGTGAGTCATGTGATGTAACTACGTGGATTGTTTTACTATGATATTCTATATTAAAAGTGGCATGGTGTCACTATGATATGCTCTTTTCTTGATTGTCATTAGTTTGCACCATTCCCATATGCATATGCTACTAAGCACTTTCATGCTTGTTAATTGGTTACTTGGCTCTATGTTCAATCTTGAGCTACTCGATGAATGCCTATATTCTCGAGTTGTCTTTCATTGTTACCCGTGAAAACAAGCATGAATGCCTACACAAAGGACATGAAATCTCATTAAACCTCAAAGTCATGTAAGACACCATGTAGTCATATGTATAATTAAACCATGACAATATCATGTAGAGGCGAGTCACACAAATGAGATGAATTACAAAATGCAAACATGTGTAAGATAAGAAAGGAAATCATGGTCAATGTACAATCAAGATTACATCCAATATAGCCAAGGAAGACCAAGGTATAACAAGAAACGCAAGTAGGCATTTAATCACAAGGAAAATCGCTCAAGTCAGTGTACTTAATCATTTGAGTAATGTAGATTTCCATAGTTAGCCATAATTAGTACATTTTTTTGGATATATCGTCTTGTGCAATCTAATACATCATCAAGGTAAGATAAATCAAGAAAGCAATTTTAAAGATGAAGCTTAATATAAGAAGTTTAAATAAAAGAGGGGTCCCCAAGTCTATCATCTTGGGGCTTGTTGGGGATTCAACACCGCATTAATTCAATTTTGTTGAATAAGTGTTTAACTTGATAGATTGAACAATTCCTCAAAATGTTTTCGAGTTGGGATATATACCCTTCTTCACTTGGTCATCTCGTCTTCTAACATGGGATACCTTCCACATATCCTTGAGATTCTCAAGAGACTAATTGAACTCGTTGGGATTGGCATATGATCTTACATAACCACATTGCTCCAAGGGTAATTGACATAATCAGAAGCAATGTAAGTTAGTGCAAAACCAACTTGAAGAAGAGTTCTCTAATTAGGGACAACTCTTGGTTATAATTGTTAAGAAGAGCCTTATCATATTGATGATGTTGTTAGGACCTTACCTACTTAAGCTTAATACCTTTGAGGACAAAACAAGGCCAACACAAGACTAAGGATTAAATAAAGTTTACTTAGGGCATTATTTTACTTAGAAAGGGTTCACCAATAACAATTAAGCCCGAGACCAACCAAGTAAAGCTTTCCAAAACCTTATTTTTCAAGGATTAACCTGGAGTTAGGTTTAGGGTTTATCAATTCTTTATTGTTTGGTTGACACATACCTAATTGTTTTTAAGAAATGTTGACAAAGATTTCACTAGGTTGATGTAGGACGAACTCTTCAAATGTAGAGAGGTATTTATGTTGTAAAAACAATTTCAAAATACACAGAGGTCAGGTATATTCATCTTAGCCATGGGAATATTTTAGGAATGCACGTGAAAGGGTAATGTGGAGTATTTCTAGTAAGAGATTTTTTGTTCCTTTTTATAATTTTTTGTACGATGGGAAGGGGGAAAACAAAGCAACAAGCATATTCATATTGTAACTAGTCAATCATTATGTGATCCAGATTTTATGAGCAGAACAAAAATGAATACAGATTATTATTATTCTTAACACAAAGACACAAGAATAATAGAGATGCAATAACAAAGATACAATAAAAATGGTTTCTATTCAATAAGAAAATATGTTGAAACTGTAAAATGCAGCGAAAAACAAGCTTGCCAGAATGGTGGCGACTTATCTCTGAGAAGAGATGTGATGACTATGATCATTCGCAAGAAGATGGTTACAATGAGGCTCTCCAAGACTTTTTTACAATAAACGGGAATGACAAAACCTTAGACATCCAAAAACCTAACCCTAGGAGATGAATTGCCAAAAGTCATGTGGGCCCTGTTGGGGTAAGCTAGTACATTAACTTCCTGAGGTCGTAACTTTTGCATACAATCTTCGTTTTAGGCGCATGATATCCCGTTGGAAAGGTCTATTTGAGGACTACACATATTGTCGTCAAAATTTGATTCCACTTATAATTAAATTGTGGCGAGCCCTAAAAATGTTGTTTAGGGCCTCAAAACTTCCTCGGAAGTCAAGGACCCGAAAACTAGGAAAAAATTGCTAAACTGGAAAACTGCCAAAATGAGCCAGTTGGAATAGGTGGGAGGCCACTGACATCCATATGGATCAATCCTCCCCCCTTAGGAAGCAATGGTCTCCATTGCGTTGAGTGCCCCCATCAGATGAGGAAATTTCTGTTGAATTTAGCCCCGGGTGAGACACTTGCCTTGCTGTAGGAGCTGCCTTACTTTGACAACCCGATAAAGCTGGATCCTTTGCTAGCGAGTTCCATTGACCAGTGTGTCCACAATCTGATCACTGTATGCCTATTGCATGCAGTCATGGTTGAGCTCTGTTTTCCTCAATTGTTTTGCTATCTCTGAGGTGTCCAACAATGGTGGGAAGTATGGCTGAAGGAGGTCCATGTTGAACATTGGGTGCAGGCCAAGGAAAGGAGGAATGTTGAGCTCAAAAACATTGTCACCCACAACCTTGGTGATGGTGTAAGTTCCGTAAGAGAGTGGGCGAAGCTTCAGATGGGGCCCTGTGAGGTATTATTTTTGCAAGTGTAACCACACTTTGTCTCCCACCTGAAACTTGTGTGGCACCCAATGTTGATCATGGCACTACTTGTACTTGTCATTGGACTTCTGTAAAATATCCTGAACCTATTGGGGGATGTGCTGGATCCTCTCAATGAACCAAGAGGCTTTGTCAGCTTCAGTTGGAGCAGGTGATGAATCGAGTAGGGTGGACGCAAGAGGTGGTGCAACATCCATGGGACCCAATGGTTGGAATCCCAACTTGACCTGAAAGGGGTTGTGGCCAGTTGAGCTATGTAGGGCTATGTTGTAGCTATGCTGAATATAAGGAAGACTCTCATCCCATGTGTGAGGGTGCTTGGAATTGTACATGCGCAGGATATGCACTACCATCCGATTGACGACCTCATTTTGGCCATCTGTCTGGGGGTGGAAGGCAGTGGACTTGGTGAGCTTGGTGTCCAGCAGTGACCAGAGGCTCGACCAGAATGTGTTGAGGAATTGACTGTCCTGATCTGAGACAATGGTTTTTGGGATTCCAAAATGTACGCAGACTCGTTCAAAGAAGAGCTTGGCAGTGGCCTCTGCTGTGATGCTCTTCTTGTAGGTGGCTAGGATCGCCATCTTGGGAAAATGATCAACAACCACAAAGACACAGTCGTTGCCCCTCTTAGTGGATGAAAGGCCTGACATGTAGTCCATTGAGATGGATTCCCATGGCCTGTCAGGAGTAGGAAGGGAGGTGTACATGCCCTGTTTCTTAGTGGTCGGTTTGGCAATAACGCAGGCAATGCAGGACCTGATATACTTGTTGACATCCTATCAAAGTTTCGGCCAATAGAAATGTTTCTGCAGCACTGCCATTGTCTTTTCGATGTCGAAGTGTCTTGCCACCCGACTATAGTGGGCTTCCCAAATCAGCTTCGCTTGCTTGCTTGATGGAACGCAGAGATGGCCTAGTCGACACAAGAGCCTTTCCTAATAATGGAAATTAGCGACAACTGAATTTGCACCCAACATTTGGTATGTGGTGGTGAAATTAGGGTCTGTTTCATAGAGGTTGGGCCATCCAGAGGTCTCGTGGCCGCAAGAGTCTAACACCGTGGTGAGTGTCGCGACTGGAGGTCGGTTGAGGCAATCTGCGACTCGGTTGGTACTACTTGTTTTATACTTGATGTTGAGGTGGAACTGTTGCAAGTATGTGGACCACTTCTAATGGCGGTCATTCTACAATTTGTCGTGTGTCTACATAGACTGCAATGGTTTATGATCCGTGTGGATGATTGTCTCCTTCCCGAGAATGTAATGTCTCCACTGGCGACAAGCTTGCACAATGGAGTACATTTCCTTGTTTTAAGTAGGGTACTTACATACAACATCTGATAGTGTCTCACTGTGATAGGCCACGGGGTGGTCATGCTGAGTGAGAATTGTGTTCACAACATAGTCCAAGGCATCTGTCTCGATCTCAAAGGGTTGTTGCAGGTCCGATAATGAAAGTACTGGGGTTGAGCACAAGCGCTGCTTTAAATCATCGAACGGTTTTTATTGGGACATGCCCCACACAAATTGTGCCTTACCACCACCCCTAGTTACTTGGCTGAGGGCCCATGCAATATGGGAGAATCCCAACATGAACCTGCGATAGAAATTTGCAAGGACTAAGAAGCTTCAAAGCTCAGTGAGTGTGGTTGGGGCTGGCCAGTCACGAATGACCTAGATCTTGGATGAATCCACATGCACACCATGATGATCCACGATGTAGGATAGGCATTGGACCCTGCCCATGCTGAAGGAGCATTTTTCCAAGTTGGCATATAGCTTGTGCTGCCGCAGGGTGTGCAAAACCTGTTGAATGTGGTGCAAGTGTTCCGCCCAAGTCTTGTTGTAGATGAGGATGTCATTCAGATACACCACTAGAAAAGTATCGGTGAAAGGTTGCAGGATATCATCCATCATCCTCATGAAAGTTGCTAGAGCATTTGTCAAACTAAAGGGCATGACCAACCATTCAAAAATACCTTCTTTTGACTGGAATGTTGTTTTCCACACATCTGTCTGTTCTGTGGCCTAGTGGTAGCCAGACTTTAGATCAATCTTACTGAACTATTTGGCCCCCTTGAGTTGATCAAGGAGGTCCCTGATTCTGGGAATCAAGTACTAGTTCCTGATCGTGATTTTATTTAGGGCCCAATAATCAATGTAGAGTCGCTAGGTCCTGTCTTTCTTCTACACCGACACGATTGGGCTCCCACAAGGCGATGAGTTGGGACAGATGTGCCCCTCGTGGATCAGTTCTTGGATCTATCGCTTGATCTCCTCATTCTCTAACAGAGAGCGACGGTAGACTGGCCCATTGGGAAACAATGGGTCGGGGGTCAAATCGATGGGATGCTTGACCTGGTAGTGCAGAGGTACCCCAGTGGGTGAGGAGAAGATATCTTTGTGATCTAGGTGGATCCAAAACCGCTCGAAAATACTCAAATGCAGAAAAGGAGGATCTAGGAATGACCCAGAAGTCTCATAAGGGTCCCTAGGCTCAGAAAATGCTCAAAAATAAAAGTTCTCAGAATTGGATGAAACCAATGCCATTGCGTCCGACTCGTTCTCCCGATTCTGGCCATATATTTACTTTCTCAAACGGAGCTCGTATGAAGAAGTTATGACACTCTGAAGTTTTTCGAAAACGACAATAAAAAGTCAAACAGTGAACAAGCTGCACTGATGACGTCAGCAGTACGAATGCTGACGTCAGCATGACGTGTCACCTTCTAAAAGCCAGTGGTTTGGCGGATCCAGCCAAATTTGGCGAATTTCCGCCAAATCTGGTGGTTATCGCCAAATCTGGAGGAGGTTCGCTAAGTTTGGCAAACTGGTTAGCGGTCCTGCTTATTTAACCGGGCACGCAAAACGAGGCAGAGGGGGGAGTTCGCAAAGGCTGTATTGGAATCCGTGCCAGGAGGTGTCCCAGGCGACCTGCTCAGAAATAGATCGACTTTATACTCAAAAGTTGCAGAATTTCGAGGGGATTCCGAATATGCTCTCTGTTTCTTCATCAGAGTAGCTGAACAGAAAAGTGCCTCCAGAAGAGGAGTGACACGCTTTTCGAGACTGTACAGATCTGACAGGCAGACGCCGCATTGGAATTCATGCCAGGAGGTGTTCCAGATGACCTGCTCAGAAATAGGTCGACTTTATACTCAAAAGTTTCAGAATTTCGAGAGGATTCTGAATATGCTATCTGTTTTGTCATCAGAGTAGCCGAACAGAAAAGTGCCTCCAGAGCCCATTTGAGTGAGCCAAGCATACTCGAGTTTACAGTCAAAAGCTGCAGAATGACGTTTTCCAGCCACCTATGATGTCTGTTTTTGCCCAGAATCGCAGATCTGAAAGTTAGTTTTTGGGAGTTCTTATGTAAGCCTTTTCTTTGTAATTTTTAAGCATTTGAGATTAATTAAAGAGTGGTCTCACTGTTGGAGTGGATCCGGAGATGTAGCCAGGAAGTCTGGTGAACTCCGTTACCAATTCTTGTTCATAGATGGTTTGCTTACATATTTATGTGCTTATGTGCTTGATGGATGTTCTTTAATTTTGCATTACAAAGATGGTTAACAGTTAAAAATTCACATGCAAATAATGGTTAAAAGATCTTGAATTTTAGATCAAGTTAAATTTCAGATCACTTTGTATTTTTCCACGACCTTGTCCACTTGCTTCTGCTGTGTGGAGAGGTCGACCACAGAGGCCCTGGATGTGGCCGCAATCTTTCACTCACTCTGAGAGAAAATCAATAAGAAGACAAACATCCCGGTTTGAGAGATGACCTTCCTACATTGCTTGGCAGAGATCAAGGAAATAACACTAGGTGGGACTGCCTTGGGTATCCTGTATAATTTCCTGTTCAAAGTAATAATAACACTGTGAGGTCTAAATTCATATACAAGATGACGTTTCCATAAAAAAGGTTGGCCCAAAAGAACATTACAAACTTAGAGAGGAGCAACATCAGATAATACCTCATCTTTGAAGGGCTTGATGCCGTACGACATGCAACACTGTTGGCTGACGCGAAGATCGCTTCCTTGGCAGAGCCATCCAATGGTGTAGGGTTGCGGGTGTGGCGTTGTCGGCAAGGTTAGCTGCTTGATGAGCTCTTCTGAGATGAGGTTCTTCTGGCTACCGCTATCAACGATAAAGTGCAGCGGGGTGTCTTTTACCCACATCTGTGAATGAAAGAGGCGCTCACCTTCTTCTGGCTCGTCTAGTTCACTGTGCTGGACCTTGGTGGTAGCAACAGTGGCACTAGGTTCCACGTTAATGATCTGTCTCCCCCTTTCTGGTTCCGACTGAGAGTCAGAACCTGCATCTGACTCAAAGGCTTGCACCTCAGCCACCAGTGATTGCTTGGAGTGACAATCAACAATGTTATGCTAGAGGCTCTTATGGAAGTTGCACCACTTCCCTGTATCTTTCTTTGTCTTTATGATGTCCTTCTTTGTTTGCGACCTAGACTGGTTGTCCTAAGGTTGTCCGTCTTTGCTCTGTCCTTTGTTCTGCGGGTTGGGGCTTCCCTTTACTTGCTTCTGATGTGAAGGGTTCCCAGGCCCAAAATGCTGCGTCTTTTGTTTAAGCTTTTGATCGATTTTGACGACATATTGATAGGTTGCGCCTAAGGACGAGATGTCCAAAAACTCCATTTCGGCCTGGATGTATTTATGCAGACCACCACGATCTTTGAGCACCAAATGTCACTCAGAATATTTGATACCCAGCTTGGTGTGCAAGGTATGGGAGATATTCGTGAACTCTAGCACTGCTTGGTCTCTTTCTTGCCGCAGTGTGGTCCATTTGGTATACAGGTCGTCATAACTTCCGATAAGGTAGTATTGTTCCTTGATAGCGTCCTTGAATGACTCCCAGGTGATAACGAATGTAAATAATGCAGGTTCCTTTGTTTCCTTTTTCTCATAGAAAGTCTCCCACCAATCTTTGACATGGGGGACGACTTTGAGGAGTGCAAACGTAATCTTTTCTCTGTTCGAAAAGTTATGGACAAAAAAATACCCTTCTAGTAGATTTAACCATTTGTTTACAACATCTGCGTCTATTTGACCTTCAAATATGGGAATATCAAAGTTGATTTGTACCTTGAAAGGGGTGGTGCCTCCGTTTGATGAAGATGCGTCGCTTGTTGGTAGTCGTCGAAGGATTTGCGCAAAACTATCCATCATTTTGTTCCTCTGTTGTATGAGGGCTTCCTTGAGCAACATTTTGAAAGGATATCCTGTCCCGTCGTCTTTATTTTCACTCGCCATGAGAGGTCGCTTGGGTATGTGAGAGATTTTTTCCTCAAGAGAAACAAGCTCGAGATCCAATTCTTTGTATCTTGACCTTGTCAAGGACATGCATTAAGAACGACAAGGAGCAAAGTGCTCTCATACCACTGATCCTGATTTTATGAGCAGAACAAAAATGAATATAGATTATTATTATTCTTAACACAGAGATGCAAGAATAACATAGATACAATAAAATTGGTTTCTATTCAATAAGAAAATATGCCGAAACTGTAACGTAACGAAAAACAAGCTTGCTAGAATGGTGGCGGCTTATCACTGAGAAGAGATGTGACGACCGCACTTATTCACAAGAAGATGGTTACAATGAGGCTCTCCAAGCCTTTTTTACAATAAACAGGAATTCCAAAACCCTAGACATCCAAAAACCTAACCCTAGGAGATGAATCACGAAAAGTCATGTGGGCCCCGTTGAGGTAAGCTAGTACATCAACTTCCCGGGGTCGTAACTTTTGCATACGATCTCCGTTTTAGGCGCACGATAGCCCGTTGGAAAGGTCTATCCGAGGACTACACATGTTATTGTTAAACCCTAAATTTGTCTATATTTTGATTTTGGTGAGCCCTAAAAACGTTGTTTAGGGCCTCAAATCGGCCCCGAAAGTCAGGGACCCGAAAACTAGGAAAAAACTGCCAAACTGAAAAACTGCCAAACTGAAAAACTGCCAAAATGAGTCAATTGGAATAGGTGGGAGGCCACCAACATCCATCTGGATCATTATGTTAGTGGGAGGCATCACTCTCTTGTTGATGCCCCCATTGGCATTTGATTGCGACACTGCTACATAGATATATTCTTCACTTATTCATCGGGTAATGGTGTAGTAAACAACTTGGAGTGGTTGTTGTGATAATGACCTAAATTCAAATCTGATCATGAATGCTCCTCCCCTACACGGGGTTTCCCTGATGTGGCTATTGATTATATTGAATATTGTTGGTTTAGCTTCGATGTAGATTATTATATGGTGATGGCAAGGTACCAACAAACCTATTCTTCGCTTAAGTGTGAAAGGACGGGTCAAACTTCTTTTTGGGTTTATTGTTTGTAAAAAGATAGGCTCCTATTTCAAAAAATAACCTCTTCACCACACGTAGTTAACATAGATAACCAACCCTTCTAACTTAGACAAATACCATTTCCTTATAAATGTGGAAAATGAATGAATGGACGATTGTAGTCCACATAGCTTAGAGATGGTGCTCACTTACCTATATTATGTGTAAGTAAAATATATCGAAAAAACTACTTTTAGTTAGTAATAATAATAATAATAATAACTTGATTTAAAGTTACAACCTAGTCATATGTCAAAATGACTTACAAGACCCCTTCTTTGTGGGATAAAGACCCCTTTACAACAATACCCTATTTCCCTTTATTAGATTGGAACATATGACCTCCCAAAAAAACAAAAACAAAAACAAAAACCATATTCTTAATGGTTAAGCCTAACTCCCAACTTCTCCAAATTCAAGAGAAAGAGAAAGATAGAAAGATATTAGTTTAAGTCATGAATACTTAAACTAACCCTTAAAAACTCAAAATTACCACATTTATTTAATTATAATTAGACTCAAATTATTTCACACTATACAAAATCACCTAAAAATTACAATTAAGCCTAATTAAAAAAGACACTTGAAAAACGAATGAAGAGTTGATTCTTCACACCTTAGTGACACTCAAACGAAGGTCCACTCGACACCCTAAAAAACACACAAGTTGTATAAACAAGCTACATCCATTCAGAGCTTTTCAAAAATCGAAGAAAAAATTTACTAGTATTTTGCTGTGCGAGGATTGGCACTCGCTCTCTGTACTGTGGCATCCATTCCCACGGATTACTGTATACGAGAATCGACCAGGTGCTTCAAATATTTCAATTATTTTCATACAGTTGTTTGCCGTTCGAACGAAATCCTTCTGCAGCACGTGGAAGGGACCGAGCATCTGCCATAACTAGCGGCAAACTTTGGCACCCTGAGTATCACAGAAGAGCTGTTTTTCTGATTTCAAACGCGGTTTTCAAGTGTGAATCTCGTTGTGCGGCCATTTCCAAGGTTGTTATAGCTGTGAAACTGCTTTCTGCCGCTCTTTTATGTTTAAAAGTGTGTGGGGTGTGTGTGTTTGGGTTGCCTTTACTTCGTCAATTTTTTTTTATTATGTACGGAAGCATAATATCATAAATAGCCTTCGTGTTTAGGGTTCCACAACATTTTGTTGGAAGAGTGGCTGGGCACAATGTTGCAGAACAAGTCCTTTGTGAGGAAAACCAAGCAGGGCCGCGTCATGAAGGTCACCCATTTAACCCTAAACACTCTTATCTTTCTACTTCGAAGCATCTTAGCAAGTTTGTAATTTAATTCTGAAAGGATTTATTTGCAGCTTTACCGCTGTTGTGTGATGTTTTATGAAGTGCTTGAAGGCATATTATGGAGAAATTTATCATTATTTTGAAATTTAATCTAACGGGCCTAAACGACTTTCCTCACGTTTTAAATAATTTCTACTGAGAGTGTTTGGAAGTGGTATATATGTGATTTTAGCTTTATTAGATTCCTTGGTTTAACAACGTCACCTGATATTCATTTTCAAATCGGGGAACAATGAAATCTGAAAAAAAAWTTCCCATGATAAAATCCATTGTCTTTGGCAAAGCGAATTTATTTAAATTTGATATAATTTCTTAAAAATTAAAATTTGATATAATTTCTTAAAAACATGGTATAACATCATATAAGTTTAATAATAATAATAAAAATAATCTATTTTTAAGGTCACGGCCAAGTCAGACATCAAACTGGTGTATGAGACCCCTTGTTTGTGGGACAAAGGACCTTCTCCGTTCAGCGATTTCACTGGTAAAGTCTATGAAGATATACATACCCTACCCCCTTGGATTTGAACTTGTGACCTCTTAGGAGGAAACACATATTCTTAACCATTAGGCCCACTCAAAAAGAAATGAAATAGATCATACTGAATTCTTTTATGAATATAAAAAAAATTGACTGTTCATTAAATTGAAAATTTTCTTTAAGGTTGCTGAAAATTAGCTTGAACTTAACAGGTTTACAGGTTTATTTCCTCAGATAATTGGCTTTAGGCCAGCAAGGTTACAATGAATAAACAATTCTGGTAACGAGAATTTTGGGAATATGTTTTTCAGGTGGTAAGAGAGCACTATCTCCGGGATGATATATACTGTGGAGCTCTTATGTGCCAAACATGTGATCTATCAACTGCCCGCATTAGTAAATCAGCCTCTCTTGTATTGATTGTTGACACCAATGTAGTACTCAATCAGGTATTTTTCCTTGCAAATTTCACTTGATGTTAATTAAATTGTAACATTTATAATAACAGTTTTTCATACTGTGTTTTTATAGCATTACGGTGGGGGAGACATTTAAATTATTATTTATGAATGTGATAATTGTATTCTGTTTAATTTGTTACATACTGGCCTAACAGATTGACCTGCTGGAGAACACGGTCATCAATGATGTGGTTGTTCTTTCAATTGTACTCGAAGAAGTAAAAAATAAGAACATGGCTGTATATAACAGGGTTCGCACACTTTGCAATGATCCGACGCGGCATTATTTTGTCTTTGCCAATGAACATCACAAGTAAGAATTTCGTATTTCATGCCACTGAAAAACTTGATTTTTAGTCACTCAATTCGATGCTTAGTTGATGACTTCTTAGTTGACTAAAGAAAATATGGAATATCTAGTCTGGACTAATAAAAACATGCATAAACAAATCTTAAATTCAATATAGGAAGCCATTAATCAAGAATTTATGTTAATGGAACATAGTTAAGAACTTTAGACAGGGCTTTTCTTCTTCAGTTGGATGCTTTCCATGGCAACATTCTCTAATTGTAACCTTTCCAAATACCAAAGTATATATATACACTAGAGCTAAAGCCCCCAATATTGCAAATGTTAAATTATAGCACTTCTAGTCAAGTACAAAGGATATCCCTGGAAGGGCCAACTCCTTTAAATTTGCACCAAACTAACTCTTGTCTACCATCTGGATAATTTTCTTCATCTCTAGTTAATTAGTAGAAGACTGATTGTGATGCTTCTATATGTTCAGGGATACGTACGTGAAAGCAATGGTTGGCGAGAGCCCCAATGATCGAAATGACAGAGGTACGGCTATCTGTGTCTTGGGTTTTTGGCTTTAGCAAATGACTGGTCATGCAGGCTTTACATATATCAATATATATGGTTTTTGAAATTTGAAGCTATTGCTCTCTTTTTCCATTGACCTTTGCCTGTATCCCCTTTTTCTTTTTCTTTTCATGAGCATTTCTGTATTAATCCATCATTATATTCCTGGATTTCTGTTTATTCCTTGTTCCTTTGGTTTAGAATTATAGGAGTGACAGTACTATCAGAATATATGTCAGGTAGCCTCCTAGGAACCTTCAACAAGTTGCTGTCATAGACCCAACACAAGAGGAGAACGCAACAAGTGGCATCATTCAACAGGTCTTTGATGACTAATCGATGGTGATATGGCCCAGATATATTGCTCGACTCTTGACGGTTAATCCTAGCTGTCCAACTTCGGTTCCGTTCATTTTGCACTAGGAGTTTCTGTTCACTTGTATGATTATATTTGTTCATGTGGGTATTACTCTTAGATTTAAATAAAGATTCCTTATGCACTCTCTTGTTGCCATTTTGAACTATTTTTTTCCATGGAAAAAAATCGCAATTTCTATTCATGTAAAGAATGGAAATCACATTCTTTATGTGCACATGGCATGGTTACAAAAAAACTGATGTAGTAATCTCCCTCATCTGATAACCCTGTGAACATTAAGTTCAGAAATATCTCAACAAAAAGATTGATATAGACCCTGCAGTCCTCTTCACACATACTTCCAGGCATATGCCACAAATAGTTCTCATAACAGTCCTTTTATAAGACATTACATATTGTAGTAAAAAAACAATGAGTGGAAACTCAAAACAAAACTAGACATCAAATAAAAAACGGAGAATAGTATAGGTGGCAACAAGTTCAACTACAGATTGGAAGGGAGAGGGCATTGGTTTAGAATCTTCCATGTGAAAGTGGCGAAGAAGGTCACATGCATACTTAGACGGGCAAAGGGAAATACCTTCCTTAGTTTGCAAAACTTGAAGGCCAAGGAAATAATGCAAATAGGCTAGGTCTGTCATTTCAAATTTATTTTCAAGACTGGATTTAACATGGGTTAAAAGTTTAGGGTCACTACTAGTGAGGATAAGGTCATCAACATAAAGAATAAGTATTATGAGATGGCTTCTTACTTTCTTGGTATAGATATTAAGGTCAGAATGACATTTAGAAAAGCTGGTGTCAAGAAGAAAGCTGCCCATTTAGGCATACCTAGCTCGAGGAGCTTGCTTAAGACCATAAAAAGATTTTTTAAGGTGACAAACAAGGCTGGAGTCATTCTGGACATAGCTAGGAGGTTGTTCCATGTAGATTTCTTCTTGCAAATCCCCATGCAAGAAGGTGGATTTAACATCCATCTGATGGACCTCCCATTTATGTGAGGCAACAAGGGCTAGAACGAGGCGGATGGAATTCATTTTGGTTATGGGGGAAAGGTGTCATTGTAGTCAATGCCATTAACTTGAGAGAATCCTTTGGCAACTAACCAGTCCTTGTGTCTTTCAACACTTCCATATGATGCATACTTAGTTTTATACACTCGTTTACATTTGACAAGTTTTCTTCCTTTCGGAAGAGGTACAAGATCCCAAGTATTGTTCGCCATTAAGGAACGATATTATTTATTCATTGTTGTGTCCCAATCTAGATGGCCAGAAGCTTTTGCAAATGTGTTTGCATCATGAGTCTCTAAAACTTGAGCCAAAAGAGAAGAGGCTCGCTGGAACTGTGAATGTGTCCAATGCTGATTTGAAAGATCACTAGTTGCTTCTCGCGTTGAACGAACCCATTTGGGAAGTGGTGCTGTCGGTGTAGGTTCATGCTCAATGGACTCATTTGGAGGAAGGTGAGCAGGCGGAGGTGGATTTTCATCCTCACTGTCATCATGTGAAGAAGAAACCAAAATATGACCAGAAAATGGCACAGACGCCAAAGATGTCTCATAGGCCGAAGATGACAAAAACTACGAAGATGGCTCATAGGCCAAGAGATTTTCATCGAATTTAACATCTCTTCTAATAATAGTTTCATTGGAATGAGGTTGAAGAAGTTGGTAGCCTTTGACATCTTCAAAATATCCAACAAAATTGCACTTCTGACTTTTAGGTTGTAATGCTTTCATTTTCTCATTCGGAATGTGAGCCCATGCTATACTACCAAATACACACAAGTGGCTTACATCTGGCTTAATTTTAGTCCATGCTTCTTCCAGTGTTATATTTTTTAAAGCCTTTGTGGGAGTGTGATTTACTATGTAATTTGCATAGTTGATGGCTTCCACCCAATAATGAAGACTTAATCTCGTAGATTGGATCATACAATTAGCCATTTCCTTTTATGTGCGATTCTCTCTCAGCAACACCATTTTGCTATGGTGTGTATGGAACAATATGTTACATTTGAATGCCTTGTGTAGTGCAGTAATTTGTAAATTTGTTGTTCACATACTCACCTCCATTATCTGTTCTTAACCTTTGAAGTTGATGTCTTGATTGTTTTTCTTCAAGGGCCTTGTAGGCCAAAAACATGTCAAAAACCTCACTCTTAAGTTTCAAAAAGTAAACCCAAGTGCATTTGGAGAAGTCATCATTGAAAGTTAAGAAGTACTTGCACCCAAAGAACGAAGTAGAAGAAAGCCGACCACACAAATCACCGTGAACCTGCAAAGGGGTTGAGACACGTTTTTCAAAACAATCCCGATGATGTTTGCTGTGAAAACAATTGGCATAGACACCCATCTTTGCAAGAAACAAGAGGAAGACCATTCACCATATGTTGATTACATAGTTGCTACAATGAATGATAGTTTAGATGACCAATCACTCATGCCAAAGTTTGATAAAGTCATCGCTATGAGCAACAAAAACTAATGGAAAAGATGATGACCCAATGTTGTCAAATTTGTATAGCTTGGTAATATCATTAACAATTCCAGTTGCTAGGACATGCTTAAGATCTTTTAAATCCTTGATTACAACTCGGTGAGGTGAAAACTCTATTGTTTTACATTCACCTGAATGAGTGATTTGATATATTTGATAGAGGGTTGTAGGAAAGACTTGGAACACATAATACATCATTGAAATGACCATTATCTACCTGAACTGTTCTAGACCCTACAACACTAAGAGATATCATCACCAACAAATATTTGTTTAGTGTTAAATTCATTTAGAGCAGAAAAAATGGCTTTATCCTTAGCCATATGATAAGATGCTCCAGAATCAATAAGCCACTCATAAGAAGTAGAATCAATAAGCCACTCATCAAAAGAAGTAGATGTTGCATTTAAAGAGAAAGCAAAAACAAAAAGTGCATGCCCATGAGAAGAAGAGCTAGAAGAAGAAGAATAAAGATTGATGTTGTGCTTCTTCATTGCTGCTTCTACGACTTCCATGTTTAAAACATTTAGATTCCACCATGACCATCTTGCTTACAAAAGTTGCAATGCTTGTTAGTTTTCTTACTTTTAGATTTTGCTCCTTTGTCACCATTAGGGGTAGAAGCTGGTTGAGAGGGTTTTGAACCCTTGTTTTGCTTGTTGTTGTGGCGAGGATGTTGCTTCTTGGGATGCTTGGTTTTCTTTTTCTGCTGGACCACTAAGCGTTTGTTAGATGTGCCTGCAGTGCTGATTATACCAAGTTGCAAGAGCTTATCTTGTTCTCTAATAAGAGAGTCACAAAAGACTTAAGAGTGGGAGCTTGGTAAGCACCCCTAGAGCATTTCTGGTGGCATAAAAGGTAGATACAAAGACATAATATGCATTGCCAAACTTAGCAAGAATAACATATATGCATCGATCATCCTTCAGATCTATTTTACAGTCTTTAGTAAAAGTTTAAGTGTTTTGAACTTAGATAAATAATCTTCAATGCAACGAAAATCATTGGGACTTACAATCATTAATTGATTTTCAATCTGGTGGGCATGAATCACACTGTGTTTACCAAACACAACTTCAAGCTTAGCTCAAGTTTCATCCCAATCATTAATTCCTTGAAGGTGAAACCATAAATGAGGAGAGATGGACATTCTGATCATTCTTATTATCCCATTTGGATTTCTTTTCGGCATCACTGTTCTCAAGGTAATCTGCTACAATCCTTTAATTCTTAGTACATCCTCCATATGAGATTTCCATGAGTAGTTTGTACTAGTAAGCAAACATTCACTTGGAGAAGCCATATTATAATATGTAGTTAATATGGATTCAACGGATGAAACTGACTGCCTGGATGGAAAGCTCTCGAAAAATTGTTTAGTTTCAAACAAATGGCATTGGAAATGGACTTCAGATATGAAAGTTATGCAATTTTTAAAAAATGCATAAACGATAGCCAAGGTGCCACGCGGCAAGTAGAAGTTGGCCCATGTGGTGATGGATGCCCAATAAGGTGCATGAGTAAAAAAATGCCCATCTCTAACTTTGCCTATAAACTCACTTTTACAAATAAGTTACTTATGAAGTGACCCACTTTTATAGAATAAGTGATAATCACTTTTATAATAAAGTTACTTTATAAATTAAAGTTGCACGCAAAAAATAACTTAAAAAAAATATTAAAGCTATTTTATAGTGATTCACTTTTATAATTTAAGTGAAATGCACTTTACAATAAAGGTATGAGATAACTCAAAGTTCTTATGAGCTTTTTCAAAAAGTGACTTAAAAAAGAGAGACTTGAACTCAAGACCTTGTTAATCCTTGGATTTTCACCCTTGGAGATCCAGATGGTTAAGAGCCAACATACACCATTTGGGCTGGCGTTCAGAGATTTTGCTAGAGTTTAGCACTTGTGTGATCCAGAGGTTGGTTCCCATTAGAGGCAATGAACGGAGACTCATATCACAATTTTGAGCATACAGTGTTGGTCCTTGCATGATTCTGAGCTCGATGACACTTTTTTCGGGGATCATGCATGCACATTCTATTTTTAGCAAGTTGAGTTCTAGGCCTTAGATTAGGATTCTGAATGTACAGTATTCGTCCTTGAGACATTTAGAATATATTGGACCTTTTCCGGGATGACTTGTGAGTACTTTATGTTTTTAGTAGGTGGAGATCCGGGGGTTAGATGATGATTTCGAGCATATATCCGGGTTCCTTACAGAAAATCAAATTCGATGAGCCTATTTTGGGTGACATGCAAGGACTAACTATTTTTAGCAGGTGGAGTTCCGGGGCTCGCATGTCAAAACAAAGTACATATTTGGAATCCTCACATAAAATCAAATCTGATGAGTATGATATCATTGACATGTGGTGAGATTATATTTTTAGCAGTGTCTATTTTTAAACATTTGACATGTGGCGGTGGTCTCCTAGTCATCCCGGACATATTTCGCAGTTTCTTACTTTTTAGGGTCGGACCACTATTTTTAGCAGTTTCTATTTAGAGCAAGGGTGGTCACCACCAAAGGTGACAAGTGGCAGGGTCAGATTTCAACAAATGGTGGTGATGTAGTGTGACATGTGGAAGTTGGGTGGCTTAATTAATGAAGGGGCACACTTTTCGAGGTGTAAAACAAAATAATTAAATTAATTAATAAAAGGAAGGTGTGTGTTTGAGGGGGCAAGTCTCATGGATGTGTTTGGGCTAATTAAAGCCTAACTTACTTTATTTTCTTTCACTCGCCATATATACCAATTTCCATGCATTAAATTCTTCTATTATTCCCTCAATTCCCTTTTCCCCTATTTTCTAGCCTTAATGTGCCTCCATTTTCCCTATTTTTTAGCCTAACTCCTCTCTCTCCCTATTTTCTAGCTCATTGTCCTAAATGAGCCTCCACTTTCCCTATTTTCTACCCTCCACCTTTTTCTCTCCCTATTTCTTAGTCTAACTCCTCTCTCTCCCTATCGCTTAGCTCATTGTCCTAAATGAGCGTCCCTTTTTCCTATTTTTTAGCATTAATGCGCCTCCCTTTCTAAATTCCTATTTTTAGCATAATTATCCATAACATTATCCGTATTTCTCTATTTCCCACGTGTGCATGTGTTTTCCTTTATTCATGTGCACCATTTCTTTGATTATCTCTCATTTTTTCCATTAATTCACTTTCTCCCTCTTAGCCTCACACGTGCACCCTTTTCTTGTATTTAATCTCTCCCTCATGCATCCATTTATCTTTTTCCTTTACCACATGTACTTTCCACCATTAAATGCGCCTTGATTCTTAAATTTAGGACACATCTCCTTTATTTTCCCATGCACACTCTTTATTTATTTATTCCACTCCACTTCCTAATTTTCTAATTGATGCGCCTTAGTTCCTAAAATTTAGGGTGTACCTCCTTTTTATCTCACACATCCTCTCTATTTTTATCCTTTATCTCCCCTTTTACATGCCCTCACCCTCATTATTTCTCCTCCCATGTGTTGACCTCCATCTCCCTATTTCCTAGCGCATTCAATCATTAATTAATGCGCATGCCTTTTCTCTCATGCACCCTCTATTATTATTCGGACGTCTAAACTTATTTCCTCGTGTGTTCTATCTTTTCCTCCTATTTTTACCACACCTATGCTTTTCATGGGTTTGTATAATGAGGCTTCTCCTCAATGTTATATGTCGGAATTTTTGCAGCAACAACATACATATACTTTCTTTCTCTCCTCTCATTCTTTCTAGTCTAGCTATTCTCTCTTTGAGCAAGGATAATCATTGTACTGGTTGTGTTTTTGTTGGACTTTCCTTCTTGTCGGTATAATGTTCTTACTATTTGATGCAGACGTCACCCCGTGCGCACGTCCGCTCTCACCAGGACCTTATTTCTCCCAGGGCCGAAGAGTCAAAGACTCTTTCAACTCCTCTCGGGAGTTCTTAGTACCCACAGTTAACTCCTTCGGCGATCTCCCCACTCGCGCAAATCGGGAGATCGCGATTTGGGAATTCGCGATTCCTGTGAGCACAGTTCTCATGCAATTCAAAACCCCGAACCCCGATGAGTCAAAGGTCAACGGTTCCTCTTCCGTCGGGGATTTCCCTATCGGAAAATTGGCGATTGTGGTGTCGTGATTCACTCGCCTCGCAAATCACCGAACCCCGAATGCCGATATACACGTGCGCAAATCCCGCGCCACGTCACTTCCTTCTCTCGTGCGATCGGGAATCGCGGGTTCGCGATTTCGCCAGTGGTAATTCTATTGCAATGGAAAACTCCGAACGCCGAACCCCGACCTTCCGGGATCGCGTGCCACGTGTTCCTATGATGATTGACGGCCCCCGTAAACCCCGATATGCCGATATGCGATGGCCCGTTCCCTCCTTGCGCCTAATGGTTAACCTCCGCGCAACTTTTCTTGGATCGGACGATCGGCGGGATTTCGCAAATCTGCTCGGCGAATCCTGGTCGTCAATTCTCCTCCTCGAGAATTTCCCTGCTCCAACACTCCGTTCCAGTTCGAGATTTCTCTTGGTCCTTCTCTCAGGGATCACAAAGGGGCTATTCCTCCGGAACTTAATTTCTCTGACTCCTTCGGAGATTTTGCGCACACTACTCGCGCTCGACCTCAACAACTCTCAAGTGTTGGACTCGTCCAGTTTATGTGCACTCCTGGCAACAACAGTCCTGTCTTTCTTTTCTCAGACTTACTACTGAGACTTCAAATTCCACCTGCACTTCTACTGCACGACTCTACTAACCCAACTCAACTTCTGGGAAATCGAGAATAAGAGTTCAACTGTCTGGCCTCATCAACGCACTCTATGCGGATGAATTCGACTGCACTCTATGCAGGAATCTCCTGGCTCAGACAGAGAAACAATTGAAACTCAT
>ML809893.1:68715-79649 GCA_009831015.1 Picea engelmannii
TGGAGTCGAATTGGGCCTCGATTGAGAGTCTAGACCCTTCTCCTCCGTTGCATCATTAGATGCAGTTCCTCATCACATCATCCTAGCAGAGTTTTGGGGCTCGACCCTTCCAACTCGAGATAGTGTTCGGATTGGTCTCTTTTCTGCATCGCATCCGGGGATTAGGTGACTTAGCGAAGAGGTGAGATTGGTACCCGTACTTGGCGTATTGCTCTACGGAGACTATTGCCCTCTCTAGCCCATTGGCTCGGGCTTGAGGTTTGTTCGCAGGGGTTTTAGATCATTTAGAGTCCGTGGGCATTCAGATGGATCGCCTCCCTCCATTTCGATATTTCTTGGATGCATCTGGCCATTTCCTACCGACCAGGCATGCGTTGAACAAGATTATTAGAGATGACGTTTATAAGTGATTTATCCATTTCGATTGGGTTAACCCTCCTGATGGGTTAAGCCCAAAGATGGCCTTTTATGTCGAGCTTTTCTTGGAGCTAAGGGATGGGCTCATCGCTCGACCATTGTATGCATTCTGCCACTGGGTACAAGCTCTTCGCATTCCTCTAGGCCAGTTCAAAGTGGGTTCTCATAGACTTCGGGTAGAGACATACCACCAGATCAACCGACCAGGCAAGCTCTGTCAGCTATGCCAGCTTCAGGAGGTCGAGACTGAGGAGCAGTTTATCTTCTGTTGCCCCCATTTATTATGAGATTAGGGGGCAATTTCATTGCTTATTCAAGGGGACTCAAACCCTCACGGGATTCTTCAGGTATTCGGATCAACTCCTTCACGGTGCTACCATTTGTAAGGGGCACTAAGAGACAGACCGACACCAAGACAACCTTGGACTCCATATTAGTGCGGATCTGTGAGACCTTCCTTTGCCCCAAAAGATTTCAGCGACATGACCAGACCATATCTCTTCCCAGGAGATGGAGGAGATCTCCCAGACCTCGTCGGTGCACTACCTCTACCAGTCAACAATGTAGCGGACGATCTAGGCAACCTACTAGGTCCCCCTTAGGACACCCTACTTTACTCAGCTTCCTTCAATCGACCTCAGATGGTAGGAGAGATAGGTCCACTCCAGGACAGACCCATTTCCTTTCTTCTTCGCCTTCTGGCTCCTCTTGTCCTTAGATCGTCACCTATGGCACATTTCATCATTAGAGCAGGTATCCGAGCTCGGGGTCTAGGGTTCTTCATACCTCAGAGTTGATCTCACTTTCTACTACTCTACCTTATTGCTCTATACTTCTTTCATTTTGCCTTTTATAGGAGATCTTTTGGTACTCCCGCATTGTATTGACATCATTGTACTCAACAGTCCCTTTGACCTACTTTTGTGGTCATTAGTCGGACATTAATAAAATTATCTTATCTTATCCCCTTGAATTAGCCCTTTTCTATCGCTGATTTTACCCATATATCAGATCTGATTGGAGGGTAGAAAAGTGGGCTAACCAATGTTCCACCAAGTTTCTTGGATGGGGGTGCGTGGGAGTGGGTAGACGCACAAGAGGGACGTGTGGGAGCACCCCCAAATTTTGGGGAAATTCAGGGGGGATGGGGGTACGTTGGGGTCCCTAACATAGGGGTCCCCATCTCTAAAATTATAAAAAAAATATAAATATTAATGATAAAATCCCAACAATAACAATTCAATCCATGTAAATTCATCATTGTGCAAGGTAAATAGTAAAATACTAAATAATAAACAATAAACTAGTACTAAATTCAAATTTGTAAATGATATAAATAATAAACATGATTCAGATTTTGATTCAGTCATGAAATACATTGATTCATATATCATAAATGAAACATATATAGTAAAATACTGTATACATTGATTTAAATTCATCATTTGAGAATTTGATTACTAAATTAGTACTAAGCAAAATAATAGATAAAAAAGTCTGAAATAGTAAATTTAAATTACTCAAACCCAAAAATATTAAAGAGTGACGAGTCAAAGACTCAATATGAGGTCATCAGTATCTAAAGTCAGGACTCAAAAGTTAAAACTGAAAATTAACAATGGGCTCAAGGTCGATTGAATCACTCACGGGCTGAACTGTAAATGTCAAATTAGTGTAAAGCAATGATAAATCATAATTATAAGTAGCCCAAGGTTAATATGTGAGGTAGGGTTTTAAACTTTTTAATAAATTGTTTTGTTTTTTTAATTTTAAGTCTTATTAGGTAAAAATTTAGGGGGGATGCCCAGGAGTTCCCCTTTGGATTGGGTGCGTTCAGAAGCCCCCCTTTTTAAGGGTGGACGCCTAGAAGCACCCCTTTTAGGGAAACATGCACCCCACACCGAGGAAACACAATCCCCTACGTTTCCCTGCATTTCCCCAAAAGGGGGACGTGGGGAAATGTTTCTCCAAGCACCCCCCCATCCCGGGTCTGTGGGAAACGTGGGGGGCATGCCCCCACTCTGGGGGACTGTGGAACATTGGTGCTAACCGACCTCTTATTAAATAAAACAACTTTCAACCAAGTGAGTTAGAGTAAAATATGTAGCAATTTTAGTGAAGAAGAATGGGCTGGTTGTTGTTGTCTCTTTGCCTCAAAGTGCGTGCTTACCCCAAAAACCCTTGTTTTCGCGTGCTCACACAGAAACAAGCAAAATTTCGATTTTTTTTTCAAATCTAAACAACAATAGGGTGAGATCTTGATTAGCTTGCTCGGAAAATGCAAGTTTTCTCTTTGTTTATTATTTGCTAAGCTCGTATACAATGCAAAGCAAAGAGCATACGCAGAAAAGAAAACAATTTCCACTCTGTTTCTGATTTGCCGAGATCGCACAAAGCGCACGACAAAGAGCATATGCAAATCGGAAAGAGTAGCAAACCAGGAATAAAAAACAAAAAATTGAAATAATAACAAAGTAAAAAAATTAAAAAAAGGCGTATTTAGACTTTATATCGCCAGATCTAACTAAAATGGTTGTAACTTGGGAAAACATAAACCTTTTTGAGTTAAACAAAAAGCGTTGTTGACTGAAAGAAGCGCTCTAGATGCAATGGAATAGTTCTCTTAGCCCCAAAATGCATAGAAATAGCATAACCTAGAAACATAGCAACACAACTTCAAGATCTTGATCAACAACGAGAGTTGGTCTTCAAATGGGCTTTGAAACCATGTTCGACAAAACATGGTATTCCAACATAGGACGAACGACGAACACCTTCAGTAACCGCTCACACAACCAATTCAAAGATCAATACCTCAATAATTTTATCTGGATAAACCCTCGAAGAGGGAAACAGTCCACAACCCCAGCCAACGTGACCACTTGAGGCAATATATTAATTGCAAAAGAAAAATATTTTACAAGAGAGTTTCTTACAATCGATCATAAGAAAATGACCCTCCATGTTCTTTAAATAGAGATTGTGGACCAATTGGGTGTTAACTCACGGATCATTGTAGTCGTTAAGGTCAAGGAGAATGGATGGCTTCTTTAATTTTGAATGATTGCTTAGCTTCAAAATGTATTTATGTTATGGTCATATTGTGTTAGTTAGTAGTGACATATGGATGAGATTTGGGGAT
Organism: Picea engelmannii; assembly: GCA_009831015.1. Lineage (NCBI taxonomy): Eukaryota > Viridiplantae > Streptophyta > Pinopsida > Pinales > Pinaceae > Picea > Picea engelmannii. The sequence continues at coordinate 72,275 of ML809893.1, forward strand.
CGTTAAGAGCCAAGACCTTAACCCTTGTGTTGCTATGCAATGATCAATAATGTATTAGATGCTTACTTAAATGACACATGCATCATAGGATTGAAGTAAGATTAGGTTGAACTAGTGTAAAAGGAAATTGTTTGGTCTTTCCTTCTACTTTTGATTGCTCTATGGTTATTCATAATTTTTCTTGTGGCTGCAATTTTATAAGTTCTTTTTTGCTACTAGCCTATTTCTCATGGTATTCTTGTGGCACTAATTTTAGCAGTTATATTTTTGCTACTAGCCTATTTCCCATGGTGCAGCAATTAGCTTTGTAGCCTTCTGTCATTTTAAGATGTCACTGCCTTTTGTAAAAAGGTTCGGTATATAGAAGATTTGGAAAAAGAGTCAAAATTTGCAAAGAGTATTTGTGTACTCTTTTAACTACCTACACTGACCTGAATGCTTTTCCTTCTTCAATTTAATGTCTCTTTTTATGTTCATGCTCATGTGTGTGTGCTATGGATTATTTGTTTAAGGGCATATTTTGCATTTTTTGCTTGTCTAAATTTTTTGTTGATAAAGCTGTTTATATTTGCAGCGATTCGTGTAGCTAGCGACTGGTATCAGAAGCATTTGGGGGAAGGTGTACGTGTGTTACTACTTACAAATGATAGGGAAAACAAGAGAAAAGCCATTGAAGAGGGTATTGCTGCAGAAACAGGTAATCTATATGCAGACCATTGAGATTATCTTATCTTATTATATCACCATATGTGCTGATCATAATCAGTTTTTATTCAATTTGAAACTTATTGTAATCTTTCCAAATTGGATGTTGTTTCAAATAGCACCGGAGCTATTGCAATATACAATTGCCGTCATAAAATTGATTTAATCAATGGATGCTTGATGTGATACAGTTATCTCAATTAAATGCTAATCCTCACAATGTGTATGTGCTCCTGGTTTTAGTTGAAGCATATGTCAAGTCACTTGGCCAGCCTGAGTTGCTTGATTTGCTTGTTCAGTCTAGTAATGGGGATGCAGTTGAAGCTGAAGTAGAAGATTTAAGGCCTGCCAAAAAAAAATTGATATATCCTGAGGTCTGTGAATGCTTTTTTGCTAGCTTCTATTTTAAAATTACTGGATTTCTTTTAATGTATGGCTGATGAAATAATAAATTAGTTGAGTTTCTGTTACTATTTTCTACTAGAGGATGTTATTACTCCATTCTTCCATCAATATTTGAATCGTTTCCTTGTGTAATGGGTGCAGCATAAACCCATGTCTGAGATAACAGCTGGACTGCATCGAGGAATTTACCACCAAGGGAAACTTCGTGTTAATCGTTACAATCCACTTGAGGCCTATGTTGGTAGTGAAAGTATTGGCGATGAGATCATAATTTATGGACGTGATAATATGAATCGAGCTTTTGATGGAGATGTAGTTGCGGTGGAGCTCTTGCCTAAGGATCAGTGGGACGGAGGGAAAACAATGAAAATTCTAGAAGATGGTAGGAATATTTTCTTTAGACTTTTAGTAGAACAAATGATTTATAGTAGGACTTTTAACTTGATATACTATTCTTTGTGGTACAATGATTTGTTCACCTTGTTATGCTTCAGAAGAAGATGAAGAGGAAGAGGTCCACTTAGTTCCTGGTAGTGCTGATGATGCTCCTCGTGATGCCATTTTGGAGCAGAATTCTAAGGGGGTTGAAGGCCATATTACAGCCCGTCCCACTGGGCGTGTTATTGGTATAATTAAGCGGAATTGGCATTCGTAAGTGATTGAAATCTCTTTTTAGGTGTGTGTGCTTATGTGCATGTGGTATATAGTCTGTGTGCTTGTGCACGTTTGTGGGTGTGAACTGCTTTTGACGCCAAACCTACTTTTGACTGGATTTCATTTCAGTCAAGATATCATACAATCTTGATATAACTATCATACAAAATTATGAAAATAATGAAAATGAATAGGATTATTTGGAGGTCGTCAATTTGCACTCTTGATTGATTTTGATCTATATTCTTTCCCTAAACTTGTTATTTGTACAATCAATCCCAGCATGCACTGGCTTCTCTCTCTCTGCAATGATCACTTGCAGTCACTCTGTAATGTTCAAGCTTTTTGCCTAATTGTGAGAAAGACATCATTTCGAGGTTAAATGGAAATTAAACTTCCATTACCTCATTCTGGGATCAAGATTTGTTACAAGGAAAAATATGTCAAATGATTATTCTCTTAAGTTTATAGTTAAAGGGTGGAATGATTGGTTTACCAATTGTCTCCACGGAATTAGTATTTATAGATTTACCTTGCTTCCAATTAAGGGAGAATACATCACAGAGGTTGGCATTCATCGTGAAAAATTGTTAGAAAATGATTTGATTGGCCTCATGTTTCCTTTGGATGATATTCCATACTCATGGGGAAACTACATTTTGTGATGATGATTTTAAAGGATTGTTGTGGCTCTTAGAAATCTGTTAAAAGATTCAAGAAATAGTTTGTGTTAAAATTTGTTTTGTTGCTTGTATCTTTTGGCTTGTGGAGGCTTATTATTGAGTTGATCTTAACCGTTTATATGTTTGCTGATAATTTGCCACTGATGCAAATTTATTATTTTGGATGGTACTACATATATACATAAATCATGATAGAGGGTTTACAAGGTGTCAGAAAGTTTTGAATAATGTAAATTCTTAGCATAAGTTCGACCTCTATGTTGAAATTCTAAATATTTAATCTAAATGGCTGAAATGGTTAGGAGAATGTTTCAGGCCTGGAAAATTTCCAAAACAGAAGTTCCCTTGGAAGTCTTAGAATCATGGGTCTACACAAACGGTCACTTCCTTAATTGTAGGAGGCCCTGCAGCTACTACTCCCTAAATAAATGATTGAAGTTATAAAACATGAAAACCCTAAAAGCTAAATCTGAAATGCAAACTTGGGATTCTGTTCCCACAAAATTATCAATACCGATCTGTTCAAAAAAGCTATATTAGTTGCATATTCATTTGCGGAGGAAATGTCAGCACTTTCAAGAGTAAACGATATTTCTTTGCAAGATGCTTTTGTTGAATATACTTTTGTTTTCAGTCCCATTGACCTATTTTGGTCATTCAATGGACATCAATAAAATTATTTTATCTTATCTTATCTTTGCAAGGTCAAGAATATTAAAATCCAATAGACACAATCCTAACTAGAGACTATTAATGTTTAAAAATGGTTGAATTTCAAATTCTTCTTTCACTGAAAAATTCTTTGGTTGTACAGTTAGTTACCGGATTCGCCTTAGAGCCCCCCCGTACCTGCACCGGATTCTTCTCGAATCGGAATCTCAGATTCTCATTGGATTCTTTGATTTTTTCTGTTTTTGGGATCAGATCTGTTTCCTCAAATTGGATCCATTTCCGGCAAAAGTGGATCCATTTCTGGTGACAGAATTGAAGCATATTTCATATTTAATTCAGATTTCAGCAAATTTATAGCTATAGCAACTTAGCAAGTGATTTAGAAAAAAAAATTAAAAAAACATAAATATATATATAAATTAGGGTTAGGGTTCTGATTCCCCGATTCCTAATTTTTGGACGAGCACCACACCCGCACCGGATTCTTTTGCCGATTCCGATCGTACCCACGGTTTGTGTAACCTAACTTGTACTTGTCTCAAATTTTCCATGGCTTGCATGTAAAATGAAAACAACATTCTGCTATAGTTACAACAATTGATGATGCCCTATTAAGCAACATAGTCTCATGCCACAATTATAGAGGCTAATTTGATGAATGCTTGATCCAATTAATATTTCCTAGATCAATGGTACAAGTCATCCTTATGGAATAAGGCCCTCTAGGTAGTTGGTACTCATTAATGTTGGGACCACTAGTGGTTAGGGTTTGGTTAGTGAGAAACTATTTATAGATGTAGGAAGCTATGTGATGGGTGTCAAGGATTATTATTGTATTGGAGTTCTATTCAATTGGAGGTTGCCCCCTTGAAGAGGGAAGTGAACATTACTCACATTTTGGAGTATCAATAAAAGGTTCTATTTCGGCACGCGTTATATTTTAGTTTGCCTCTTTTTTTTCTTGCAGTTTTCATTTATTCATAGATTGCTATGAAATTCTTTGTATTTGATATTTAAGCACACTAAAGTGGTATCGAGCACTTTCTTGTGCGAACACTAACACTAATTTCAGAGCAATGTTTTGGGCTAGAGATGTGTTTCAACATCCATAAACTCAAAGATTTGTCATTCAGTTGGTCAGCCTGTGGTTGGGAAGCATATAGACAGGGAATACAAGTGGGGTCTTCTGGTTGGACGCCCTTGTACACCTCTATCGGTACCTAGTGAGTAGTACTGCACTAGAAAGAATATGTTCACGGATTTGATCTTCCACCTACTCTCGGGTTTATTGGAAGTCCCCTAGGTATACCTAAAACCACCCCTACAAAAACCTTTTGGTTATTTGTTGCTATAGTACATCGAGCACAATGATCAAGGAGATCACTCTCATGGACCAAGGAAGTGGGTAGTGCTGGGACATTCCTTTGCTCTTAAGACCCTATCAAATCTTTGTTGAACAAGCAACCATTTTTTTTCAAAACTTGAATATCCAAAATTTGAAAATTTCTTTAGTACAGTAACCTTATGGAAGTAAAAATGAAAAAAAAGGAAAAAGTTTGGAAGCGACCCCAGGCTTGCTTGGACCATTGTTGGTGACCTGTCCCCAAAGACTCATTGCATGAAGTTGATCATGTTGGTGTAGTTCATCGGTAACACTTCTAGTGGACCCAAGGGGTCCATTGACTACCACTAGAATGGAGAACAAGCTCACTAAACTGGAAGACAAAATACAAAACTTCATTGAGTAACATACAACTGATCTAGGTGGATATCGGTGGCCACCCACCTATTTCAACTGGCTCAAAATTGTTCGTTGGAAATTTACTATTTTTAGTAGTTTTTCGAGTCCTGAACTTCTGGGGCCATTTTGAGGGCCTAAACGAAGCTTTTTCGCGATCGGGCACCTCAATGAGAGCTAAAGGCTTTGATTAAGACCCCAAAATGAAGTTCCTCGTTGATACCTTTCAAACAAGCTATTGTGCACCCCAAACGAAGATCATATGCTAAAGTTACGCCCCTAGGAAGTTGATACACCAAACTACCCAAAACAGGGCCCACAAAACTGTTGGCTTTTCATCTTCCGAGGTTAGGGTTTTGGATTTTCTTTATGTTAAAAAGGCCTTTGGAGCCTCATTGTAACAATCATCTTCTTGCGAATGTGAGTAGCCGTCACATCTCTTCTCAGAGATAATTTGCCACCATTCTAGCGAGTCTCTCACTCTGTATTTCTATAGTTTTGTACATTTCGCTCATTAATAGAAATTGTGTATTACTGTATCTTTGTGTTTATGGTTATATCTCTGTACATTTCTTTATTATATCTTCGCTCTCATTTCGTGCCGAAAATGATTTGGATCAGTGGTATCAGAGCATGCTGCTCTTGATCGTTTTTCAGTGCATGTCCTCGACGAGGTCCGAGTATAGCAAGTTGGGTCTAAAGCTTGTCTCTCTTGAGGACAATCACTCTTGCACGCCCAAGAAACCCTCCATGGCGGAAGAAAAGAAAGACGACAAAGCAAAAGATTCTATTAATCTGTTGCTTGAGCAAGCTCTCATGTGACAGAGGGACGAAATGATGGATAATTTTTCCTACATTCTTCAACGCTTGCGGATAATAGTAGGCACGTCTTCATCAAGCGACCACTTTGGAGGCACCTCTCCTTTTAAGGTACAAGTTAATTTTGATATTCTCGTATTTGAAGGTCAGATTGATGCAAATGCCCTAGAAAAATGGTTAAATCTGCTAGAAGGTTATTTCTTTGTTTGCAATTTTTCCGACAGGGAAAAGATCATCTTCGCACTCCTTAAGGCTCTCTCCCATGTCAAACATTGGTGGGAAACTTACTGGGAACAAAGTTCCACAGAGGAGTCTGGAATATATGGGGCTGAGCCCACTTGGGATTTTTTTGTGGATGCGGTCAAGGAACAATATTACCCTGTTGGTAACTATGACGACCAGTACATGAGATGGACCACACTGCGGCAAGAGAGGGGCCAAATAGTGCCGGAGTTCACAAACACTTTCCATACCTTGCGCACCATGATGGGTATCAAAGACTCCGAGAGACATCTGGTTTTGAAATACGGCAGGGCTCTACATAGGTACATCCAAACCAAAATGGATTTCCTAGACATCTCATCATTGGGGCCTATCGATATGCTGTCAAAATTGAGCAGAAATTTAGGCACCAGAACAAACGCGAGTTCGGGTTTGCAAATCTGCAACAACCAAAGTATGATAAAGACGACCCTAACAAACAACCTCCCGAAAACCAGTCTAAACCACAAGAAAAGAAGGGTCACAGAAAGATGAAGGACACTGGAAAGTGGTGCGATTTCTACAAAAGCCCCTGGCACAACATCGATGAATGTTGCTCAAAACAGTCATTGGTGGCCGAGATCAAAGAAAAAGATCCGAACCCAGATTCAGAATTCGATTCAGAAAATAATGGGAGAAGACAGATCATCGACGCAAACCCCACTGCTACTGTCGCGACCGCTACAATTCAACCAGAAGAACCAATAGATCTTGAAGAGGGGGAGCCCCTTTTTCATTCACAGATGTGGGTGAAGGGGACCCTGCTGCATTTTATTGTTGATAGTGGAAGCCAGAAGAACCTCATCTCAATAGAGGTCGTCAAACAGTTGGGATTGTCGACAACACCACACCCGCAACCATACAACATCGGGTGGCTTCGCTAGGGTTGAGATCTCCGTGTCTGCCAACAGTGTCGATTGTCATATGGCATCCGACCCTTCAAGGATGAGGTATTATGTGATGTTGCCTCGCTGGATGTTTGTGATGTTCTTTTGGGCCATCCATGTATGTGGAAGTGCCATGTTATTTATGAGTCTCGACCCCGTAGTGTCATTGTTACTTTGGGGGGTCATCTCTACAGGATACTAGAGGTAGTTCCGACTACTGTCCCACCAAAACAGTGCCGCAAGGTAATCTCTCATACTACAAAATTCAACCTCTTCACAATCTGTTCAAAAGGTGAATAGAAGGACATTGCAACCATTGCAGCCTCAGCCCAAGCACCTTCTATCCAACAGAAGCAGGTCGACAAGATTGAAGCAAAGCGCAAAGATTCCTTTTGCACACAGTCATCTCATGTAGCCAGATTGGTTGAAAGGTCCAACCCTTCCAACATCCGGTTCTCGAAAACCTTCCACAAACCAATCAACGCAACTTCTCTAGCAAGGCAAGCAACTCACCAAGATTCAGATTCAACAAACGCTTTCCCCTCTCCCCT
>ML809893.1:106924-122512 GCA_009831015.1 Picea engelmannii
AGAAAACATGATTATTTGTTGTGCAAAATATTTTTAGTTTTGCAGGTTGCGGGGTTGAAAAATTCAGAAAAAGCCGTACGACCATCATACAACAACCATACAGTTGTTGTACAGGCCGTACAACGCATGGCTAAGTGTTTTGGCTGCAGATCAAATCCGTGTCAAAGATCGCGGGATGAGAGTGATAGTCCGTGTGGGTGCTGTAGCCATGGAAAAGTGCATGAGGGCGTGGCTGTTGGGTAGTGTGAACATGGAATTACTAATCTGTAGGAGCTGAGACAGTTGCATGGGCATTGGAGTTAGCAACATGGCAGGTGGTTGGGCCAACAAAAGAGGCAGCTAACGGTTGAGGGTAGCAACGAGCGAATAGTGGTGAAGGAAGCTGCCAAGTGAGGACGATTGCGTGCAGATTCGGAGGCGGAGGAAAGCTGAGGTGAAGGCTAGGCTGTGGAGCAACTAGCCGGCAGGGCAACCACCACAACAACTGAGGTTGCCAGCCAACGGAGGAGGAAAGGACGATTGCTACAGAATTGTCCGTGGCCCAAGCAGGTGGGGGGGTCGTCGAAAGATTGGAGTAGATGGGGCCGTGGGGGTGTAGAGGATCAGTTGAGGCACATGGTGTAGTCGAGGAGCAGCTGCATGTGAGGGTCGTGAAATTGAGGATTGGGCACAGAGCTTGAGTGGTAGGAGAAGTTGCGGATGTTGGGCGAAGTGTAGCAGGTGACAATAGAGGAGTTGGGTAGGTAGGAGCGACATCGATATGGAGTCGGGGGAGGCTGTGGGTCAACTGCCAGCATAGGCCGTCGACCAGAGTTGTTGTAGCAGCCGTTAGAAGGCAAGCTGCCACAACCAACAACTAGCGAGGGTTGCGGTAGGGTCAGGTTGGCCAAGATAGGTCGCTAGGTTAGTCGCCAATAGGACAACCAGCTCAACGGAGCTGCCAGTAGGGCTGTGACAGCCGGGAACAACTCAGGCCCCAGAAGAGCCGTCGGGTAGCCCAAAGAAGTACCCGAGCAACAACAAAAGGCAACAGGAATCCCTAGACAACTTTGAGTAGGGGTCCATGCAGCTTCGGGCAAGGGTTCGGGCAAGAAGCAATAGGTTCAAGCGATAGGTAGTAGGGACCAGGGCAACGGGAAGAAGGTCCTGGGTAGGGATTCGAGCAGCCAGTGAAAGTCTTTGAAGAAGGCTATGAATGAGATGGCTGGGATAGCTTTTTGTTTAGAGCGAGCAACCAATCAGGTGGATTGGAGAACAACCATGGTAGTGGATATGGTAGCAAAGACAGACCCACCTTCAGGTGGTGGAAGTACCTTCCTCGCTAAGAGGGAGTGTTGATGTATGTAGCATCGCACAAGTACTTCAACATTGACTTGGTTTCTAGCATGTGGAACTCGACACTATTACCTCTCAGGACTTAGGAGTTTCACTTTAATAAAGTGATTATGAAAGTGAAAGCCCTTTTATGATTAATGGACTTTAATTAAGTTAAATGCCTAAGTTTTTGGCATTAGTAACTTAAGTGAGTTAATTAAATCCTAGCGATTAGATCCAAAGTGAAGGTGAGATTCTATCTCAACCCTTGATCACTTTGGAGATCTAGGGTTTTGGATTTAGGATAAACTCAAGGTTATAAAAGACAGCCTAAGTAAGAAGAGTACACACATAGAATGAGTGAGTGAGATCTCATTGATTGGGTGGAGAAGGACTTCCATCCAAGTGTGCAGGGGCAGGGGTAGGGGCCGAGGAGAGGAGAAAAGGGGCAGCAAGGGAGATAGCAACCAACCAGCAAGATCGAAGGACTGATCTTGAGGTTTGTAAGGCTTGGCTATTCACTGATTTGTATTTTGCTCAGGTGGGCCACTATCCCAGAACAAAAGCCCAATATTTTATCTAATAAAATCAACAAGGTATTGGTTTTCCCTTCGGGGTTTTTCCAGGGGTTTTTACCCAGAAACTTTCGTGTTAAATGTGTTTGGTTTCAGTTTTTGCTTCTGCTGTAATGTTTAGTTAAACAACTCAGCTGTGCATTTATTCAATAAAGTGATTTTATTTGGAACTAATTGCCGGGTGTTGGGTTAAGGAAAATTAACACTACCCTAACCTCCCTACTTAGGGATGCATAGGAGTGGGCTAATTAATGTACAGGGCCTTTCACCATTCTCTTTGAATAAGGTCCACTAAGTAGTTGCTGTGTGGTTAATTAATGTGAACATGTCATCCTTATCGAATAAGGTCTGCTAGGTAGTTGGTACTCATTAATGTTGGGACCACTTGTGGCTAGGGATTGGTTAGCGAGAAACTATATAGAGGTAGGAAGTTATGTAATGAATGTCAAGGATTATTATAGAGTTACGAAGCTATGGAATGGATGTCGAGGATTTTTATTGTATTCACACTCTTCTCAATCGGAGGTTGGCCCATTGAAGAGGCAAGTCAACATTGCTCACCTTTTGGAGTATCAATAAAGAGTTCTATTTTGGCAGGTGCTATATTCTGGTTTCTCTCTCTTATTTTTCCCGCAGTTTGCATTTCTTCATACATTGCTTTTAAGTTCTCTGTATCTGCTATTTAAGTACAGTACATCTATCCTTTGCAGTTTGTTTGTGTAGTGATGTGTAATTAAGAGAATTGATAAATTATATTATTTAGACTTTTTGTAGTATATACCATATAGTATAGACGTTGCCCATTTACCAGAGTTTTAAGAATGTGAGCTTCCTAATCCATCCTTGTTTTAGAAACTTTTTCTTTTATCCATTTCAAGTAACTTAATTTATTGGAAAATACAATTTTGTTTGTTAGATAATATGATGACTTGTAAAAATCACGAAGTTGTTCTCAGCTTGTGAATTCTGTCCTCTTGCAACCATTTAATAACATAATCTTGTTTAAATTATTTAATTATGGGAATTAATTCCTCAATTCACAACCATTTAAGAAGTTTCTCTAGTTTAATGATTTTAATTCTGCAACTGAATTGCACAGTTTTTTCAATTTCTCATTCTTTTCAGGCTGAAAAATAATTTGCTGTATGCCCCATTGGTTTTTGAATTATCGTTTCCTATATTAGGTCTTTTACTTGGCATTATGAATATTGATGGAATTTTCTATCCATTTCAAAATTGAAGTTGCTTGCACAATTTTTAATTTATTTATGGTTTTAAAATTTAACACCACTATTGATCTTAGAGACTTAGACAACCTTTTCTGGAACCTTGATGTTTACCGAACAGATCTACAGCTGAAAGTTATGGCCAGTTGACTTTTTTTGGACTTATTGTCGATTGTTGAAATGAAAAATGCTGATTAAAATATCCAGAAATAGCTACCTAAGCACGTGGTAGCTATACATTAGAATTTAGATGCTATACTTTCAGTTTCTTTTTGTTGTGGTGCTTGCTTGCTTAAGCATATTTTGTGGCTTGAAGCTAAAGCATAATGAACTTTATTTGCTGCCAAATTATTATAAGATTTACATTCTTTTCTCATAGACAACAGAAATGACTATCTATTTCCCCTATGGGCAGGTACTGTGGGTCTCTGGAGTCGATGCCTATGCCTGCAGCTGGTGGTGGAATTGTCAATGTTTTATTTGTTTCTACTGATCGGAGATTACCTAAGATCCGAATTCAAACCCGGCAACTTGGAAATCTCATTGACAAGAGGATCATTGTATCTGTTGATTCATGGGATCGGTTATCACGGTATCCATCTGGTCACTATGTGCGGACGATAGGAGAAATAGGTGATCGTGCTACAGAAACTGAGGTAAATTTTCAGTTTTATTTTTAATTGACATTTTGAGGCTCCTAGGTCCTTTGCAAAGCATCAAAACTAGTTGAGAAGTTTTTATTTTTACACATGTTCTTCCAGAATAAAAAAACATTGCTAACTTCTCTAATTTTACAGACCTCTTTCTAAGTTTCATAAAAGCTAATATTATAAGCATTCTGAATGTTGGATCCAATAATGTTTTCCGAATGTTGCTGTTTCTGACAGGTTTTGTTAATTGAGAATGACATCAATACAAGAGCATTTTCTGAACAAGTTTTAGCTTGCTTGCCACCCTTGCCCTGGACATTACAACCAGAAGATTTGAGTGATCCTCAGAGAGAGGATCTACGTCACTTGAGAGTATTCAGTGTGGATCCACCTGGTTAGTCTTACTGAGTGGTATCCAAAATTAGAAAGATGTCAATCTCTTTTAGCCTTTTTGGTCACAGTTATTTCAACTGCCGTAATAATATTCTATGTTGTCATTATTAATATGACTATGGTGATTGCAGGATGCAAGGATATTGATGATGCACTATGCTGCAAAGCACTCCCAAATGGGAACTTCGAAGTTGGAGTCCGTATCCTAAGTTAAAAAATTAAATGTTGTATGTCTTTAGGTAGGATTGCTATAATATTTTGCAATATATTAAAGAGTCAGGTGAATGTTGATAGTCTAGGCAGTTAGTATCAATCGAAATTTGAAAGTGCATTCTTAGATTTCAATTTTAGCTGAAGATTTTAACTTATACCTAGAAGTATCAAAATATACAATGATATTTGCTTCTGGTGAGGAAACAATTTTTACTCAATTTTCTTAAAGTTGGCTACTCATTAGTGAGATATAGAATTTATCAAAATTTTGCCTGGTTTGTGGAGTTCTTCACTAGAGTGAAAACTGAAAGTCACTTCTCTTTTATGTTAGTGTAATTAATATTTATGGTCATTCTTTAGTAATTAGGATTTATTTTACGTAAATGATGTATATTAAAGTACTTTAGTATTAATAATAAATTAATGGAAAGAAGTTACATAACACCTTTCCCTCTTCACTTGTATAAATGTAAGAAGACATTTTGATTTAATGGAATACAAACTTGACGGTTCTCTCTTCTAAGTGTATGGGTCCCTCTCTGTTCATTTTTCTGATATAGTATTACAGCCAAGATGAGAAGAAACCAAGGTTGAAACTGTGGGAAGACCTAGGGACTGGCCTGTCCAGTGACTATCCGGGGAGTTGCAATTTCTTTGAACAGAGATAAGACGAAAGCCGTTTTAATTTGGAGCCCATATGCTATTTTTAGAGATGCCACACTGATTTGCAGTACAAGCCGTACAAATTTCAAGAGCCATTGTATGAATTTTGAATCAGTCGTTGTATGAAAATCTTTTATCAGCCATCTTACGATTTTTTACAACCGTTGCATGGAAAGCTTTATTGTCCGTTGTATGATTTTTGGCAGTCTCTGTATCATTTCTTTGATAGCTATGCTATCGTACATTTCTTATAGCCATTGTACATGCACAAATTGACAAACACATCGGTAGTGGAGTGTTCAGCCTTAGAGGGAAACATTGGTGCAATCAGGTGTGGATGAAGTCTTAGCTAGAATGCTGGCTTGAGTATTGCAAACATTGGTTAGAATCCAATGCCTCGAAAACCTAAGGGTTCCTCTGCAAGGTTCATTCATGGAGGGTGAGTCAGGGCCTAAGATCAGGTCGAAAGGTGTAGTTGTTGTTGTACAGATTTATTCGTAATTCAGTTTCTCATGTAATTTAGTTTATGCCTTACAAATTTGGTTTAATTTTTTATTTTGCTGGACGACAACATTTCAAGCCATATTTTCTTTGCATCCTGTTACCCGTCATATTGTATGAGAGATAAACTTGTGATTTTTATCACATGACAGGATTTTTCAGTTAACATATAGGGCTGCTGATGGGCTTGAGGTTCTAGCCCCCAAGGGTTGGATACTATTAGTATGGGATGTGAAGTGGATTATGCGGTGATTGTCTTGGTACTTGGTTTTCTCTTCGTTGTTGCACCTGATAGTTGTGATATGCTCTTTGGTGCCATGGTATGTCATTGGTGGATGGATCATGATTGTGAGTTCATGGTTAGCCTAGCCTAACACTTACTTATGGAGCATCTAATTAAGGATAAAAAAAGGTGGCATGGTGTGATCCTAGTTCGTGATGGCAGGTGTATTACTTGGCCCCCCATTTTATTATAACTTTGGCTTATACTAGAAGATCCCACTTCTAATGTTCATGATGCAAAACCTTTACATGATCGGACAAGTTTGTTTTGAAGGTCCCACCCCTTTTTTTATGATGAAGACTTATGTATTAAAGGCAAAAGATGATATTATTATAATGATGGGGCCAACCCCTTCATTACTTAATAACATTGATCCATCCACTTTAATAAAGCGTTACATTAGCTCATGCCACAAAAGGTAATTTGGCGGGGATGAAATCATGGTATTATACTTTAAAGGGGCTGCCCCTTGTCTCATATGACGACTCAGTTTATGGCTTGCTTATAAACTATGAGAGGAGGATGCCATCATATCCTTCTACTAATTGAAGTCAAGCCCCCTTTGAAATTAAAAGAGATTATAAAGGGGCCGATACATGTGCTTCATTTGGCTGACATTCATTGTAATTGCTCATAACATAAGGTGTATCGTACCACTGACATCATCCATCTTATCAATTGAAGTGTGGCCTTTACTATCATGTGGAGCTCCTTTGTCTTGAAGATATATCATATGGGGTTGATCTGTCGTTGGGCCATCATCCTTTGCCTAGCCATGAAATTGTGTTTTAGTTCGTTCTAACCACATAAATGTGCACGTTGTTACCCCCCCATCCTAGGGGTAACTGAGGAGATGATGTATTGAGGCCTGCAGGTAGCAGACATGGAGTGCCGAGAGCCAGATGACTAGCTGAGCCCACATTGAGCAGACAAAGCCCCTCCTCTCCACCACACAACACCATTAATCGTCAGCCGAATAAGATTCGAATTATGATAGATTTTGGAATGTTCTTCCATGTGACAGGTCCAGCAGTCTATTGTAAGGTTAATGATGTTCTACAAAAAAACTAGATTTTGTAAAGGAAAATATTGTATCCCCATTAGCTCCCTGATTTGTTTAGTTATCCCTAGGGGGCTTGTTTTTAGTTTCTAGTCTATGATACAATCAGTTTCCATAGATTTTTGAATTTTATATTTCTGTTAGTTGTTGCCATTTGTGTCTTGTAACACATTGAATCTTGATCCACATGTTGGCTTACTTGTTCTTTTTTACGAGGTTCATATTGAGTTTTAATCTATCTTCTTAAAGAAATGATACTGACAAGGTCATCGTTTGAACATTTTTCTGAAGTATAGCAATCAATCTACTTCTTGTGGTAAAAACAACTTCAGTGTAGCTGTCATGATTATCACATTGGCTTTACTCTTTGTTTTTTGGCTCATTACAAGATTACCACTTCAAAAAAGGACAGGGGTAAGAGGCCATACCTTTTTAGGTTCTTGTTTAGACACTGGTTTCATTGCTTTATAGTTGGAAATCCCTTGACAAAGTTGTGATGGATAGACATTGCTGATGTTACAAATTTTGTTCACCCGGGTACACCTCTTGATGAAGAAGCTTCAGAACGAGGCACGTCGGTTTACCTGGTTGAGCGGAGAATAGATATGCTCCCAAAACCACTCACTGAAGGTAGTGCCAATGTTATGTAGCTGCATTCTTCAAATTTGCAAGCAACGAGCAGTTGTAAAATTGAAAATTTTGAGATGAGTTGGAATATGCCAAACTCATCTGTAATGACCTGCTTTGGATGTTTTTCATGTGCTTGACAGATATATGCTCCCTCCGTTCTGATGTTGAAAGATTGGCCTTTTCAGTTCTTTGGGTAAGAAATTATCTTCTCTGACATTTCTAGTGATGAACTGGTAGAATTTTTCTTCCAAACAAGCATACTTATAAATCTGTGACAAATAAGTTGCTCAGTTCTCAGTTGTTTTGGTTTAACTTAAGTCTACTTTAGATAATTCAAATCTGATTCCATATAAATATCACTATCCTGTTTGAATATATAAATAATATATGCATCTGACACTCTTGAATGGATCATTATTTGAACTATTTTACTGGGATAGATATACCTTTAACAATTTTCTGTGTAGTTTTTTCAGAGGGCATTGAGAGAGCTTTTTATGGCATAATGTTTGAGTCTATGCTTGTTAACCTAGATAGATAGATGATTTTATTAAAATTCCTATAGGAAGCACTTCATTATAAAAAGGAAGTAAGAAAAAATGTAAGGAGGCAGGATCCATAGTGTGGTACAAAGAAGTTTTGGACTACTCATCTAGATTTCCCTTTCTTATCTCCATGGATAAATCTTCTAACCCCGTAGAATTGGATTTTAGTAAATTATATCTGATGCATGTCATCCTTTGAGGGTTTCCTGGCCATGTTTTCTACAGGGCCCTCTTGGAATACTGTTTCCCAACTGCTGTTCTATAATTTTGATCCCATCTTGATGGGGTTGTATGGCTCACGATTGAGCAGCAAACACTATTTGGTCTCCATCTCTCCCTTTCAACACACCTGGCATGTCTTCTTTTCATACCCCGAGTCTTTCACATCTTCTTGTTTGACACAGAATCTATGTGGGCTACTTCTTATTTGGGCTGTGTTTTTCTCTCCACATTGTTGGATTAGTGGTAATCTTCACATGTGGTCATTTATGGCTATGTTCCCTCTTTATTGTATTTATTATATATATTTGACTAGGTTGACCTTGTCACCCTCTTGGGGTTTGTGCTCGTGTTTTGTGGACCCATAACCCCCTCTTTAAGGGATGTCTCCCTTCTTGAAGGGACATTTGACTTGAGTTGTGTATAAATACACAACCCAAGCTCTCATTTGTATTATCTCATCATATTGGTTCATAGTGATTGATTCTTTAGCCTTATCTTTATGATGTGCGTATGGTTCATGCTAATTTAAGGTTTGTTGATGGTTCCATTCAATCCTTTTCTATCTCTTGTGATCTCAACATGGAATTAGAACGGGTGTAAACTTCCTCTTCCTTATTCAGTGTTTTTTATGCTTGGCGTTTTTTCTCCTTGTGATTGGCGTTTTTTCTCCTTATTCAGTACCATTGACCTACTCTTGTGGTCATTCATGGACATTAATAAAATTATCTTATCTCATCTTATTTATCTCTTGTGCGCATTAATTGTAGGACTGTTTTTTCCTCCCACTGTGCACTCATGTGAGGGTTCATTATGGTTGTACATGCTAGTGAATTTTGACTTGGCCAAGACTCACAAGTTTTCTTGAGTCTTAGCTGTGTCGAGTACTCGCCTCATACTTGGCCATGAACTCACCACTCCACCAAGACTTGGTCAAGATTTTCCCTTACTTGTGAAGACTCCCCCTTACTATATTTTGAGTTTTTTTTTTGTGTTTGCCAAGGTTTTACCGAGTCATCAAGTCTTGTCGAGTCCTAGGCTAGACGAGTCTTGGCGATTCCGAATGTGACAACTTTGGTACATGCTATTTTTTCACCTGCAGTGTTATTTCAGCTACTCATTTGAAGGCGATCCAAAGTTGTATCAGGTTGGTTTTAGCTACTACGAAATTAGGGTTTTCAACCTACGTTTTATGGCTTTTCCAAATTTGAAGAAAAGGGTTTGGAGCATTTTTGGGGCAGTGAACAATTTTGTCTCTTGTGGATTTCTTCAACAATTAAGTGAACTTCATTTGTCTTTTTTGAGATAGGTTGCTGTCTGCAACTCCTCCTTTCTTTCCTTGCTAAATCTGCAACGTCTTGCTCTGCTTGATATCTATCCACATCCACTCGGGTGATACTTTGGCAATGATGAACTCCATTATCACCTTCAAGCCAAAGAAAATGGGCCTTAACCCTCGCGTATGACGCTGTAAATTTTTTTGCACTTGTTGCAATTTCCACAAGTACCTTCCACCAGTGTTCTTCTCTTTCTTCCCAATCTTGGTTACATACCTGCAGAGGGGAGATTCAATAGAGAAATTTTGTTGTTCCTGTTCCTTTTCCTGATGGCTTCCTCTCCCTTCACCACTCATCCCACTATGAACTCCATGACAATACTGAACTGATTGGCGGCAAGTCATCGTTGGTGTCTATGAAATAGTGAAATACTTGCTCTGACAGTGCTAATAGCAACACATGGCACGATGACAAGAAATTGAACTTTACAATTTTTTTTATTTTTAAATTCAGGAGTTTTTAAATTTTTTTTATTATTAAAGAATTTAAACTTTAAGACTCTGCTGTGTATGCCAATAGGCATACACAACAGATGGAGCCAATTGTGTATGCCCGTGGGCATACACAATGCGCAACACCCACTAGCAAGAACCAAAAAATGTAAAATGAAAATTAAATTGAACTTATCTGGAGTTGATCAACTCGTTTCGCCGGTGTGAAATGCTCCAAACTTCCAAATGATAAAAAACATTACTCTCTTTCCTACTTAGGCTAACTGTGGGGCCCTATTTACCCGTGGATTTCAAGGGAAGTCCGGAAATGGTTCCCATTGCAGGAACCAATTCCCGACCTTTAGGAATTGGTTCTGTTATCGCACAATTTGTACTTGCCCAAAAGCCCAAGGCAAGTGGGTATATAATTGACGTAACTGGGAATAACCTATCACTGTCACCTTAATAGGAGATCCTTTTCTATTTTGGAGTATATCAAGACTACCCCAGGGGAGACGTCCCCGGTGAACTGGAGGTTTGGGAAGGCTAAGGCAAGTAATCACAAGAAAAGCCTTCCCCTCTCACAGATCACTCAAATCAAAGGATTCTTTATGTCTTATAGAGATGAAGCAAATAAATAATATTGTGTACCTGCCCATAACAAGACAACAAGGCAAAAAGGGGCACTTTCCAAGTACCAAAATGATTATTAGTGCTTCATAAGACAATGAACCTTCAAAAAGTAAGCTAGCTTATATGAATTTGCAGCAATACAATAGTTTATAACAACAATTAATATTTTATAACAGCCACAAGAATTATGCCTTAAAAGTGCTTGAAAATAACAAGAAGAAATAGCTTTAACCTAGCTGAATGGTAAGAGCTTGTTACAAGCAAGTTTGGCAATGTCTAGCTAGCAAAATAGGTCACTTTTGCAGAGAATTTTCTGCAGTTAGATGGCTGTAGCAATCTTGGTCAAAAGTGCAAGAAAACACCATAAAAAGTTAGCACTTACCTAGCAGATTGATTAGCAATTATCACAATTGAGTTTTGAATGAGTTAAGTGCAAGTTCTGTAGTTATGTAAGCAAATGTATCCAATCAATGTATGTTTGTATGGCTGTAGCAATGTTTTGCAACAACAACGAGTTAGCTAAGGAGTTAGTCTATTTTAGGGTTAAAAATGTTAGTAAAAGCTTCAAGGATAAAGGTTTGAGTGTTTGTTTGATCAATCAACACTTGTAAATAGTAGACTAGTGCCTTTCTAGGGTAATGGAGTCAATAATGGCAACAACAATTCTTAGAGGAAAAATAGCAATGATAATGTTATGTCAAAGGGATGGAGAGGATAAGAAAGGTGTTGGTATCCCAAGGCCTCAAAAATCCAACTCCTAGAGATAATTGCTAGAAAGTAACAAAGGTTAGGCCCTAGTGATTTCTACTTTCCTTGAACAAATTGTATTAAAATATGCAATGGGAAATGAATTAGGGTTACTAGAGTGCTACAATGGTAGGGCCCTAGTATCTACTTCAAGATAGCTGCCTTTCAAGGAATTTTAACGAGTGAAGACTATAGAGAAAATGATAGTAACATATGTCTTTCTTCTAGGGTTTCAAGCAAGCAATTTCATAATCTTAGACATGAAACAAGTAAAATTAACCATAAGCATTCATTCACAATAAAGAATTGCAGATTTTCCACTTACTTCATTAAGAATAATCAAGCATAAACCCTAGTTGAAGATCCTCCACATGAAAATTTTCCAAATACACCAAGAAATGCCTCCTCCAAGAAGTGTGCACCACTAGATTTCATCAAATAACCCTTAAAGAGGGCCGAATTTCAGACCACCACTTGTGTGATGAGTGAATCATGATAAAATGTGAGAGTTTTATCTCTTATTTATACAATATCAATGACCTTTAATTGTTTTTAGGTTAGAAAAGGCCGACATGGCCAAATTACATCAAAAATCTAGTTTTTACATAAATTCAATAATTAAAACCTTAATTTCATTTTTAGAGATGATGTCATGCCCTTCTAGGGTGACGCTAGGCCTCAAATGCAAAACGCTTGGTCTCCAGAGGCCTCAAATGTTGCCACACATGCCAACTAACACCAAACCGTCCTCATAAATGCCAAATCCTAACTGGATGACATCAAGGGTCAACATGATGACATTAGGGGCCTTCAAGGGCCAATGTCATGGTGGAAGGGCAAGACTCCCCTAGGTCTAGGCCTGCTAGAGTGTCTCGGGGAAAATGTCCTTCTTTCTTCCTGGTGCCATCCTCTAGTGTCTCTCTGCCCCTGGTTGGGGTCACAACATCCATTTGCTGGGCTTTCAGCTCCATGGAGGTCCGAGCTAATCATCTCCCCATATGTACCTGTCCATCGGGCATGGTCCTGCAACAACAACAAGCACGCCTTCCATGGGCTCATAAGTCACAGGTATCATAGCAATGCCAATCACATCCAATAATCAAATCACCCAAACATGTGCATCAAACCCCCCTTTACCCAGACAAATGCTCAAAGACGTTATGCTGTTTAACAAGTCAGGTTTGGAGAGGGTCTCAAGATGTCCTATTGGGCTAATCCTCCTCAAGTTTGGGGTGTTTCCTAGGTGAAGACCAATCTAGGTCATGTAAGTGTGTGAAATGGTGCAGGGGGAATGTTTGGGCAAAGGGTGTAGTGATAACAAGGAAATGTAGATCTTGCCTGTGGGTGCAGTGATAAGAGGGCGAACTGCACCTTGTCATGGATGCCATTGTTTCCTAGCCCATTCAATGCCTTTTATTCTTTGTCTTATTGCTTTTTCTTTTCAAGAGAATAGTTGGGGGACACTGTCCTGGCGTGGTGACCAATGCTGACAGTGTTACCCACAAGACCCTCAACGGAAACGAGAAGGCTGGCTCGTGATGAGACCCCCTTTCTCTTGGCTATGCCACCAAGAGCCACTACCCTGGTTTGGTGACCAGATAGATAATAGTGTCATACCGCTACCTGCCCATCGACCTAATAGGCCGACTCATGGTGAGACCTCCCATCCACCAACTAGACCTTGAGTTTTATTTTTATCTTATGGGTCCCCTTTTCTTACTGAGAAGCCTTTTATTCCTTTCTCTGGAATCCCTAGGCGAAGCATCTCAAAGGTTTTATTTTGGCTTTTAACTCTTGTCAGCTATTTTTACCCTCTGGGCCTTTAGCCCCTTCTTCCCACAAGGCAAGGTACAACCCTTCCTACTGTGGCAAACCCAATGCCCGAACCAAGGTAGGGGAAGATGAGAGGGATAATGATGAAAAATGGTAAGTATGGAAGGAATGGACGATGACCTTTCATAGACCCCCTAGTGGCAGCTCATCCTAAAGGGAACCAACTGTAGCGTTCCCCGACTGTCAACTCCCATGGACGGGCGAAACGCCACTAACTTCGCGGAAAAACACTGCTGTAGCATATTATGCATTCTAATGAATTACAATTGCTTAATTACAGTAAAACACAGAATTTAATTTAGAATATATATGATATTAACAGTAATTCATACACACAACAGAATACGTGATAACATTGCAAGAATCACAGGTATCCAATTTAATTGATTACGGAATTACAAAGACATATTGACACTTATCTTTGAAACTGTTGCACGCCACCAACTGCGTGTAGACCTTCCACGAACCTCCCAGCCTTAGACCAAGCTGCTCATCAGTCTCAGCAGGAGTCACCCTCAAGCTGAGACTAAGCTCCACTGGGCAAGGGATCCTAGGCTAGGTAAGGTTTACAGGAAGAATACACGTAAAAGAAGGAGGATTCTCTCCCAGGAGCCACTTATGCCCACTGCTCATAGACTCTCCTTCCCCACATGCTTGTCCCACCCCAGGAGTATACACCTTCACTGTCACCTAGACAGTCCTTCAACTGCTAACCTCCCTTGCCTTGGGCTTCAGCAACAGACTGGATTGGAAATCTCTGAGCTCTGTGGCAGCTACAGGGCTCCTTCCAGGAGCTCTCTCCTTCCTTTGCGCACTCTCTCTCCTGGAGAGGGTCGCTCACAGGCTAAGCAACCCGTCCCTTCAACCTCAACCACCTCTCTCACCTGGAGAGAGTGTTGTATACACAGGACAACAACTTGTTTCTTCAACTCGGTTTTCCCCACAGTCGGGCAACCGCAAAGTTCAACACGATCATACATTGGCCAACAAGCCACACGCAGTCAAGCACTGCACGACCACAACAATCAACTGGAAATATAGACACGACCACCCAAAGCTGACGATAGACAGGCGAAACAGCATAACAAGGCTCAACAATTACTTGACACTTTGGTTTTCTCAACTGGCAACACAGGGCGACTTCTTGGTTCTGGTTTTGGGAATGCGTAAGGGTACACAGAGATCCCACGCCAAGGCTTAGACGGTTCAGGTGATGGATCTAAGTACAAACACCAAACAGAGGTTGCTCATGGACACCTGCCAGTTCCGATGGAGGATCGAGAACGGACTCCTGACTCAGGTGATGGATGGAGGAAATGCCGGACGAACCCCCAACACGAATCTCTTCTTAGGTTTTAACTGCATGTGCTTGGGCTGATGAGCCACGAAATTACCATCATTTGACATCTTCTTTTCCTTCTTTTTAACCCTTTATCATTTACATATAACCCCATCTTATCCATTTTAATGCCCATATGCGGGATTTAGGCTTGAGGTGATTTTCCAATTGCATTTCTTAATATTTCTTTGGATTTCTGATTAACATTAGGGGAAGTAGCGTGTTTTGTATTTACTTTTGAAGTGACATCTCACATGTGAACAAGTTGTTACAGGGTTTTTCTTTAAAGGTTCACATATTCTTCAAATCAGGGTCATTGGACATCCATTGCCATAGATTCAGAGTCATTAAATGTTGATACAGTTGTGGGGTGCTCATGTGTTCAAATCTGCTACATAATCAGACCTGTAGCAGCTTGCTACATAATCAGGCCTGTAGCAGCTTGCTACATAATCAGGCCTGTAGCAACTTAAAAGATATATCAGCATATTAAAAGAATTAATACCTTCAACAACGAAGATATATCAGATTTGACATGGTTCCAATATAACTCGGCATAAATATATCTAAGTATCTGAGCATGATACTAATTCAACAAGGTTCCAACATTTGATTTTAAGTGCATAATTCTGGCACTTAATATCTATCAGCTCCAACGTTATTATATTAGTAGAGTTAATATCTTCAGCAGAGTTAAAGGAATTAAAATCAGCAGCAGATTAAGGAAATGAAATCAGCTAAGGTATCGAGTATCCAATGATGAGATGAAGGAAACAAGTTCCAGCAGGTGCCACAAAGTTCCAGCCATAGGGTTAAAGAATTAATGTTTCAACAAACTAATTAAATCACCTAGCACGTGCTAAGAAATCGGATAAGTCACAATCCACTTGCACAAGTTGATGAAACGACTTAGCTATTTTTGGAGGAATCCGTAGGTCTAGAAGCCACCTCCAATTGGATGATATGTAACAAGGAATTTCCAAGCCAATCAGCGGA